>JAURVB010001325.1:0-59201 GCA_033002965.1 Piper betle | reverse complement strand
ACTAATTAATAACCCATCTTAACGGGGTGGCAAGGTGGCGAGAACACTGGGCGACAGCGTCGTGGCAAGCAACAGGTGGGGAAGAAACAGGGGAGAAGTGGGGATATGAAATGAGTTTAGCTGTGGGGGTAGTTTTGAAATAAAAATTTGACTCGTTCCGACTCGAGTTAATATTAAGAAATGTATCCAGAAAAATATAAAAAAATAAAGTAAAATACAATAAAATAAAATAATCAAATTTTAATTCGAATAACAAGCTTTAAACCTAATAACCCACCTAAAACTAATAAATAACACGGCCTAATGGGGTTGACAACTTAAAATTAACTTTGCAAGCCACTATATATAAAAATAAATAAACTGACATACTCTCATATATTCTCATAATTCATTTTTTTCTGCTATATTCATAACGTTATTAGTTTTGTTGCAGGTTATTAGGTTTAGAGTATGTTATTTGAGTTAGAACTCAATTATTTTATTTTATGGTATTTTACTGTATTTTTAAAATATTTTTTAAGATGTATTTCGTAATATAGACTCGAGTCAAGAGCAAATCAAATTTTTATTACGAAACTATCCATTTCTTTTTCCCTTACCTTCTCCTCTGTTTCTTCCCTAACCGACCGATCGCCCCCATACCCCTTCGTTTTGTCGTGCCACCACACCGTTGGCGACCTTGCCGTTGGCCGCCTGTTACCAGCCAGTGACGTTATTAATTTTGGGTGGGTTATTAAGTTTAGAGTATGCTATTCAAGTTAAAACTCGATTATTTTATTTTATAATATTTTATTATATTTATTATATTTTTCTGGATATATATCGTAATATTGACTCGAGCTATTACGAAAACAGATATATTTTTCTGGATATATTTCTTAATATTGACTAGAGTATGCTTTCTTTTTCCCCGACCTCCTCTGTTTCTTCCCCACTCGAGTCGATGGCTCTGTTTCTCCGGGGCACCGCGCAGCACCGCCGCCGTGAGGTGTTGGCTTGGGAGTCCGGTGACGAAGCGATTGCCGGCGGGTCCACCGTTATCATTTCCTCAATCAATGCCGCCGACGCCGGCTAAGTTGGCTGCACTGCAGCTTTTTCGACGTGGCCGACCATAGTGCTCTGTTTCCCCCTTCTTCTATTTCCCGCCGATGACTTCAACCCCGGACTATCGGACCACATTAATGGCGATTTCAACCTACTTTCTCCTCATCGACCTTGGCAGTGGCAGGCTTCGCCGGGATTCTATGGAAAGACGATGCGTTTGAGGCGGGGGAAAGGATGGGCTTGGCGGAGACGAAGGAAGGGGAGGGGTGCGTCGGAGAAGACAAGGAGAGTAGGTGTACCATCATCGTCTCCACCGCCACCGTGGGGGGAAGAGGGTGCGGCAGCCGGGTAGGGGAAGAGGGATGAGGGGGGTGGGAAGAGGGACGCTGGGGTGGGGTTGAGAGGTGGATTTTTCAGCCGTTGGATACAATCCAACGGCTGAAAAGTGTAGTACAGCAAAGCTTGGCTGTGCTGCAGAACAGCCCCCCCCCCCGCCCCCGCCCTATATATATATATAATATAATATAAAGACTATATTATTACATTATTTTATTGAGTCGAGTTATGAGTAGTGTTTGAGTAGAGTTTGAGTTATAACCGAGTCGAGTCGAGTCGAACACGGCCTTGCTTAAGCTCGGCTTGTAAGATTCAAGTTTGAATCGAGTACGAGCTAGAGTATTTAAATATCGAGTTTCGAGCAGTAATGCACGAATAGACCGATTTCGAGTAGAATCGGCCGATTTAAATCCGATCGGCCCCGAATCGGTCGGCCCCAAATCGGCATCCAACTCGGCCGATTTACCCCCGATTCCGACCGAGTTAACTCCGATTCGGAATCGGGGTAAATCGGGAAGAATCGGTTTTTTAGATAAATTACTAAAATACCCTAGGTATGATATTTATTAAATTATTTAAGCATGGGTATAATTGGAAATTTGATTTTAAAAACCTAACCTTAACCCGTCTCCCCCCTCCGCCGCCGCGTTCCGTCCTCTTCCGTCGCGCTTCGGCCCTCCGCCGCCGCGTTTCCGCCCTGCGCCGTGCTTCCTCGACTCCGACCTCAGCTCCGACCGGGCTGCCGACCTCGCCCCCGCCCTCGCAACCTCGCCTTCGACCATGATTGAAACAATACTTGCACCTCATCAAAGATCCAGAAAAAAATATGGATGTGTTTCCTCCAAAACGCCAAAAGACACGACATGATAATCCCCGAGAGATAGGATGTTGGGAGAGTATATACTACGAAAACCTTCAAAATTTTCAATTTCATCAAGATTTGTCAGCCTTGGCTGCAGTTGCAGCGCCTTGGCCACGGATGTGCTGATGGTTACCGCCACCATGAGGATGCTCCACAGGATTCATTGCAACACCACGCACCTTGGGCCAGCAGTTCCTCTTCACTCTGTATTTGTGGTATGCGTTTCCAGCCTTCAGCATCGGCTTCTCAGTTCGGCCTTCACCGGCAACTTGACCGATCATAGCCCGGCAGCCACTGGGAACAATCTTCTTCGATCCAGATGGGAGCTTGATTCTAAAATTATCGCCAATGTACAAATTTATCAACACCAAATGTTTAACCTACCTATGTAGATTACTAGTTTCAGTAGAAGGCAATCAAACCTTCATGTGGACAATATCTTAGTTCTGAAAATGGTGATTCCTAAAAATAATTTAGCAACTGCATCAAAGTGAGAGCGTACTCTTTCTCCAATCGGTTTTCTGATTCTAGTTGCTGAAAATTTGTAAGTGTTGAATGGAGATCAGACCATGATCAGAATGCGGAATTCGTTTATATTCATGCAAATCTTATTGGCTGATACCTGTTGTTAGTATTGAAGCATCTGCTGGGGCATCTTGTAAAATGAGACTAGGTATGGAACTTCTTTCGTTTCAAACATACAGGGTTGTATAGTGGTTTCTACCCACAAAATCTAGTGTGATCTTTATCAAGTTTGCAGCATCAGTAGTGATTGTTGGCAGTCTGTTTCCAACACATCTCTCATTGGTGAAGGATAATTGCCGAAGAAGATTGGATCCGAGAACCTGCTTCAAGCATCAAACTTTGTTTCTTTTCTTATGGTAAATTGGCTTAATAATTCTTTCCATCATGTTTTGTTTCACTTACCATCCGATGCCATAGTCCATAGCCCTGTTTGCTGCATCTTTATCTTCTTCATTACCAGAAAATGGCTCACATCATTTTGCATCGAGGGCAATTCCTATGAGTCCTCCTTGAGTTTCCTGCAGGTTTATATTCTAACAACTGCATCACGGTTAATTGACTGAAACAGCTACAGTGATGCCTAAAAGGTGCACCTTGAAATGAGTATGGTAAGTGTCACGGAGTTGTTTCTAGCCTAAAATTTTTCGACCAAAACCCTACCCGTGCGGCGTATTCCCCTCCTAGGAACACCAGCCTCACTGCCACGCACAGCCAAGTACTGCTGTTTGTAGCGGCACTATGAAGGGTAGCGCCCTGGTGAAGGCTTGCACACCCGGCTAGCAGCACGCGCCCAACTGCCGATACCGCTCGTTGTGCGAACAGCCGGTACCGATCACCAAATCCAGCGTATGCAGCGGCACGCTGCAACACACGCACCAAGATGCACGTAGTATGCTCGCCCCAAGTGCCGGTCATCCACATCCGACGCGCACTAGACCCGGAATCACGGTCCAGCACCTTGGCTTCCAAATGTGACAATCACACTACTAAATTACGGGAATCCACCCAACCTTTATTCAATCAATAAACAAAGGATATTTATAAGCAATCACCCACCTTGACCACTTGCTGGTTATGGACATGCAACCCCACGACCTAGCCTCTCAACTCGCCTAAGAGACTACCTCACAACCCCAAGGTCGATCCCTTGATCAACCCAATAACATGCACTAATCAAATGCAACGAGGTTGCTACAAAACCAGACACGCACCTAACCCTAAAGGTAGACACACGACCACACAACCAGCAGTCATCCACCAGATGTCCCCACTCAAACTCGACGAGTAGGCTGCACCGACACCTAGCGATCTCCTTGCTCGATCAGGGTATTCTCCTCCACAAAGAATGCACGTCGTCTAGATCCTCACAATTGCTCTGTCAATTGTCTTCTTCTTGTTCTGCCTTGTATTTTCTGAAGTCGTCTTCATCAAATACACCTAGATGTGTTAGTTGCAACCGGATATTCTCCATATCCGCCGGAGATCTTCTCTAGTCCAACATAGCATCCAGATTCTCCCATGTTTATCTCTAAGACTTGTGTCGAACTTATCTCCAATGAGTCACCACCAATCTCTTATTAGCTCGTGGAGAAGATCATATATTCACAAGATCTTATCCATAACGCTATTTGCAATTCCTGGAATCCACCAATGCAGATAAACATGCCGGCTACATGGTCAACCAGCAACTCCGATCAACCTCTGCAACCCTAGCTGTGTGCGCACCAAATACCGTAACACGGTCCATGTCGAACCGCCTAGCCCACTACCGTGTCTGAATACCGGTATTTGTGTCGGCATCGCTCGTGCACCAGTCACTGCATGCACCTCGCCGCTAGTCGCGCCGCGCATGCTCGCCACGTGCTCGGCATGCTCGCATGCACATGCAGCTGCCACGCGCATGACGCACCGCTCGGCACCATGCTGCTGCTCCAGGCATCAACCAGACTTCTCGGTGCCACTTGATCACGCTTGATCTCGCCCGACCACGGGTCTCGACACTGCTCGACCCATATCACGCACATGCTTGGTACTCACATAGGCACGCTCGGTCATGGTCACGACCTCGCTCCACCCATGCCCGGCACTGCTCGTCCACAGCTGCTGGTCACGCAACTGCCCCGAGCCATCTTGAGGTTTCCTTGGCGCCATGTAGCTGCTATGCTCGGTACTTACTGCCGACGCATCTGCTGCTACATGTCCCAGCACCAAGTCGCGGTCCATTGTTCAACCTCAGTTCTTCCTTGCCTGCAACTATAACACCTATTAGCACTTGGTAAGTTGTTTCACCACACAGGCAGCGTCAGCCACCCACTTTGGACTCGGGATGACTAGGGACAACTGCCAAACCCTAGCACCCTAGACGCCCTGCAATTAACCCCGTAACAGTAAGTATGGTATGCAGCAGCATGAGTCTTCAAAACATTGTGAGCTACTACGTATGGTTCGGTTGAAGATTCTCCCTTTCTACAGTGAAGATGGTGAAAAATGGAGCATGTGCCAGGAGCTTGCAGGCCTGTGTCATAGCCTTGTAGTGAGAATCCATGGGGTTCATTGAAAGTGATCCAATGCTTCACACTGTCTCCAAAAGCTTTGAAACAGGTATCGGCATAATGCCGGAAGTCCTCTCTAAGTTAAAATAATCAGAATTATATTTATAAAGGTTGCTTAAATAGTGAATTAGTCTATATTATTATGTATAGTATAACAAATTGCTTGCATTATCCGACTGGTTAACCATCCATCATACTTGTCTTCCAGAGCCTGGGGAAGTCCCAGTGATAGAGAGTAGTGTATGGTTGAATTCCTGTCAAACAGGTAAATTATATTTGTTTCTCTAGCGTTTCTGCAGGTTTTTAGAAACTTATGAGATAGTGTTTCTAGATGTAAGTCTTTATTGTTATAATGCGGTGGTTATGAGAAATAAATACCCTTTTCAAAAATAGCATCAATTAAGCTGTTGTAGAAGTTCAATCCTTGTACATTGACCTCTCCTGTTCCATCTGCAGAGAAAGGATAATTGACTCAACAAAAAACCCTGGTTGTAAAGGTATAGTTCCTGATTTTGTAAGGTCTTACTTGGGAGGAGTCGTGACCAAGAGATGGAAAACCTGTAAGCATCCACTCCTAAGTTCTCCATCAACTCTGTCTCCCTGCATTTTTGATATATAATAGCTTTCTTTGGAGTATTTGTTGGTCATTGAGCAATATATAGACACTACTTTCGCCTTGTGAAATACTACATGAAAAGGTGTGTACCCTATTCCTCTGTTTCCTTCAAACTATCAATATCATATCCTTCAGTTTTTTAGACTCTTCAATAACTCTGTCAATGTGGCTGACATTTTCACAACGAAAAAGTACAAAAAATGGGGAATGTCACCTGATAAGCAGACGAGGCTGTTCCGAATACAAGTTCTCTGGTAAAATCAGCTCTCTGAATGCTCTCTCCATTTCCTACTACAATTATATTCATGGCCAGCAGTATCACAACGATCTTTTTTAGTTCGAGATAAACTGGAGTGGTAACTGTTGATCAATGCATAAACAAGAATGTATGTACTTAAGTGATAACAAAAAAGTTCTGGGTAAGTGTTATAAGGGGGAGAGAGCAGTTTCTCTCTCGTGGATGGTGGTAGTTATATGGTTTGAGTAGAAGCTAAAGGAGGAGGATTGGAACACGTAAAATCAGGGCTGCAAGATAAGCAAGCAGGGCAGGGCATTGGAAGCTTGCATAGTTAAAAAATAGAGTGCACTTTATCTTTGGTAGTAGGATGAGAGGAAGGTCTCATATGTACACGATAACACTATATCTTTACCTTTGGCTAGTGAATAGCGTGCACTTCAGACTTTAAACAATGTCTAAACATACAGAAGAGTACACTTTAGATGACTTGTGTCTTATCAAATACCAGTTTCCTATTTCTTGCTTTTGATCTTTTGATGTCATCTAGTTCATGGCTGCGAACTAAGGATTAGATGCTGGATACGCGAGTGATCATATATTCAATGGGAAAAGAGTTTTGTGACCCGGTGTCAAAATTGTTAAACTATAATGATCATTCATCTTCATTGTTGCTCGGAATTGTCCCAAAATTTGATCATGGTGTACTACATGACATTGGGCATGACATGAATATGGATGGCTGGGTTCTAGTCAGTTATGAATCCGGATGGGTTCGGGTCAAATATGCATTTGAATATGGATTGGATATGGTTCTATCTAAATTTGTAACCGAATTTAAATATTAAATTTATTTTATTTTCTATATCTATATTTGATCTGAATTTTTAAAATTTATATCTGACCCCATTGGCTAAAATATAATTTTATAAAATATTATTTATTCAAATAGGATTCGGGTTGGATCAATCCAAATTTATGTCTAATTTAAATATTTTTTAATAAATTATATATTCAAAAGGTAGGATCCAAAATTATTTCGGATAAGATATAAAGGCTTGTCATGAATTTTAATATTTTATTCAAAAAGTTGTTGTCACGTTTTTTTCTCTTTTTTGGCTGTTAGCTGCGTCACCGACAAACCCATCAGCTGTCAGTTGCCTTTTTGACATTTCTTTTGTTTTTGGCTTCAAACTTCCTAGGATCAAATCAGTCCCAACAATTACTTTACTTTATCTAAGAAAATGTGAGCCCTTGATCAAATATTAAACCAATAAAATTTCTAAGTCACACCATGGGATATATCCCGCAAGCCCGCTATAAATACATGAGCAGTCATGAATATCATCGACTCCAAAGGCCTAACTGAGCAGTTCAATGGCTTCTCTTTCATAGCTAACAACTTGAACAGTTTCAGTAGAGTGGCCAAGAGAGGCAAGCTTGCTTTTGATGTACATATATATATATACAAATGCCTTACTTTAATTTATCGAAGAAAATGTGGGCAAAATAAAAAAATGAGTTCTTGATCAAATATTAGAGCAATAAAATTCAAATATTATTGCACTTTTGGAAGGAATAACATTGCTTTTTCTTTCAAACAAAGAAATTACACCATGGGATTTATCTTAAGTCACACCCGGTGTTGCCAAGAAGTATATTTCCGGCTCTAGAACTACCACGCAAGCCTGCTATAAATATGAGCAGTCATGAATATCATCTACTCCAAGTTCAACAATCTAGTATTATTGAGTTGTCATTTACTAATTAAGCAGTTCAATGGCTTCTCTTCCATGCTTGGTGGTCAAAAGTAAGCTTGCCTCTCTTGGCCACTCTACTGAAACCATTCAAGTTGTTAGTACTACTCGCCGGTCAGGTAACTAAAAGCCTAGCTCGTGGGATTATGATGCCATACAAGCACTCGGCAGCAATTGTAATATTGTAATATTCAACCGTGTGCCTTTCTTTCTATTTAGTTCTTACTTTTTTTTCGCGTCTAATGAAGTGTTTGGTGTTGACGCATGCAGGGAGATAAGAGGATGAAACGAATAGAGGAGCTCAAGAAGGAGGCCATTTGCAGTTTGTTTAGCAAGGAGGTGCGGCCATTGCTGCAAATGGAAAAGGTTGATACCATCCAACGTTTGGGTCTTGGCTATCACTTTGAGCAGGAGATCAATAGCATCTTGGATGCCATGACAAGTAGCACAGATATGGGAATTCAGAATGATCATGGTCTCTAGTCTCTATGAAACAGCTTTGTCTTTTCGTCTGCTCCGGCAGCATGGTTGTGAAGTGTCTCAAGATAACTTCATATTATACATAATTGGTAGTCTAAGTAGATTTAGTTAGATATATATATATATATATATATATACATCTTGTGCTTATTGTTGGGCCCTTATGGGCCCGTACCCAAGCTCCGAAACCACTGTTGGACCTTTCGGGCCCCCAAAGGGACTTTAAACAACCAAAGGAAACTCGCAATATGTGTCACGGGCTTCTCTAAAGTTAACTTAAGGAATAAGCCTTTCCCATTAACTTATATACAAGTCGCCAACAACCTCTACGACCGATGTGGGACAAACCTTCACACATCGGGCGTGGCCGCATCGAAACTCCTCCTCGGTGCACATCGGGCGTGGCCGGAAACCATCAGGTGAACCAGTGAAGGAAACAACAACAATCGGTGTAGACAAACCCGGCTCGAACTTGGCTCTGATACCACTTTTGGCTTGGGCCTGTACCCAAGCTCCGAAACCACTGTTGGACCCTTCGGGCCCCCAAAGGGACTTTAAACAACCAAAGGAAACTCGCAATAGGTGTCACGGGCCTCTTTTAATCCAAAAGTTAACTTAAGGAATAAGGCTTTCCCATTAGCCTATATACAAGTCGCCAACAACCTCTACGACCGATGTGGGATAAACCCAACACTTATAAGTTTAAGTTTGTAATAGTTTTGTCAAATATGACACAGATGTGTTTAGGAAGTTTGTCGATGAGAAGGGTGAATTCAAGGAATATCTATTCAATGACGTGAAGGGCTTGGTGAGCTTGTATGAGGCCTCACAGCTTTGGTTTAATGGGGAGAGCCTTCTTCAAGAGGCAAAGGATTTCTCTCTTCTTCGTCTTAAAGACAACCTGCTGAAAGATTGTATTGTCAACCAGAGCTTAAAGGCAGAGGTTGAGAGTGCAATGGAGGTTCCTGTGAACAAAAGGATTCCATGGCCAGCAATTAAATCTTACATTGGAATATATGAAAAGAGATTAGAGGATTCCATGGCAATGGAACCTTGCTTGCTGGAAATGGCTCAGCTCAACTTCAATACGGAGCAAGCAAAACACCAAGACGAGCTCAAGTCTCTCTCAAGGTATATGTACATACATACATATATATACATATACATACATACATACATACATACATATATATATATATATATATATATATATATATATATATATATAAAGCGTTTACAACGTTAGTTATGGGAGTCAATTGTCACTTATCATAAAGTTTTTAAATCTTAGAGTGGTTCGTAAAGTTTGACCGAAAAAGTTAAGGATTGTAAAGAAATAAATTAAACTCTTTTTAGAGTTTAAATACTTTGCATGTAGTATGTTACATATATCTTTTTCTTCTATTTGACATCTAAAAAGCGTTGTAGACTTGGATTCCAAACTAAAATCTTTATGATTATAAATTACAAAATTTTGATGACCAAATATCTTTCTTGATGCCAACGTCTTTTATTCCAATTTGTGACCGGCAATATTTCAGCCCTGTTTTAAATATTTATAGCCAATATTGATTTTAGGCTTCTTCTTGACAGCTACTAATCGTAACATTTGGTGTGCACATTGCATGCCTGCTGTTTAAATATTAATTCAGGTGGTGGAGAAAAATGGGGCTTGCAGTTAAACTTGAGTTTGCTAGGGACAGGTGTGTGGAAGCTTACTGCTGGAGCTTGGCAACCATCCCCGGGCCACAGTACGCCTATTGCAGAGAGCAACTTGCCAAGATATTTCTTCTTATAACCACAATTGATGATGTTTATGATGTCTATGGCACTCTTGATGAGCTTGAAGTTTTCACTTGTCAGTTCTCATGCAACCGATTTCCATTTGAGACAAGCACTTGTAAATGGGCTCTTGTTATGGGCTGTGTTCGAGGGTAAGGACACAATGCGTTACCAAGAGCGTCCACAGCGTGCGGATGCAAATAACGGTTCCGAGAGGAATGCATGGTTTAGATATTGTCTTAATAAAAAAATGAAAAATTAAATTTTTATAAATTTGGGTTTGTGAATACATTATCGTTTTGTTTATCATAATTTAGTGATGAATGGTACACGGAATAGTCTCAAATTTCATCTAATTCATAAATATTCATGTTTGAATATGCGCCTCTATGAAACCATGGCCGGCATTGAGCACTGTTGCAAAATTGGCCGATTCAACTCGGAACTGGTCGATTTAAATCTGAACGGAGGCGAATTGAGCAAAAAAGGTAAATCGATATTCGATTAAAATTGGTTCGTGAATCGGCTGATTTGAGCTCATTCAACATTAGATTGTTTGGCGAGGGCAAGCAATGGGGGGTGGGGGGACGGTGCGAGGTCAGGGTGGCGGCACAGATTGGGTGAGGGCGGCAGTGGCGGTGGCGATCGATGATCGGCGGAGGTGAAGGATCATTGGGAAGAGAGAATTAGGGGGGGGGGGAAGAAATAGCTGGTGGCATTTTCATAATTAAAAATTGACTCGTTTTCGACTTGAGTCAAAAATAATAATTAACTCTAAATAATTTTAAAAAATCCAAAAAATGAAAAAAATATCATAAAATATAATACACATCGTAATATAAAATTAACATTAGAATGACATGTTTTATAACTAATAACCCACCGGGTGGAAGGTGAAGCCGCTTGTGGAAGATGATGAGAAGAGCAACAACGTGTTTGATCAGTCTCAATATATATATTACCCAAGCTGCACTATCTTGAGTGATCATGAGCTTTCAAGTTGGTTGAGTTTAAGACTTCCATAGAAAATAGTGACCACATGAAGCTCTCTATGGTAAGAAGACAACGAGCGAGGAATCGAAATTCGGTGACGATTGCACCGTGTGGAATAGGGGTGCTAAACAAGTGAGCGAGCCGAACTCAACTTGTGTTCGAACTCGGCTCGAATAGTTCAAAACTAGTTTGAACCCGACTCGAGATCGAACGAGTTTTGAACATACATGCTCGAGTTCGATTCGAATATCTTTTATGTGTTCGAGGTCGACTCGAGCTCGAATACACTTAAACTGTTTAATTTTTATGAACTCGAACGTAGCTCGTTCGTAAGCTCGAAATTGGCTCAAACCCACAACCTTGAGGCCATTAACTTGAATACTTACCATCTCAACTATCTCACTTCTTTGTTATTATATTGTGTGTATATATATATATATATGGAAATAAGTTTCATGTACTGCAGCATATATATATCTCACTTCTTGGCTGTGCTGCAGTTTGATTCCAACCGTTGGATTCAATCCAACGGCTGGAATCAAAACCTTCCACAAAAATAAAACACAGCTAGAGGAAGCGGTGTTTCCTGCCGGGATTACATCACCCCCGCACGCTGCACGACCGGGGGCTTGCAGAAAATCGCCGCCCCTCAAACCTCTTCACCGCCCGCTACCCCTCAAACCCCTTCGCCGGCGGCGGCTCCTGTTAGCCAGAAAACAGAGGTTCCTCTGTTTGCTGCCGGCGGGGTCGATTCTCCTTGGCGGTGGGGTGGCGGCAATTCCCCATCGGTGATTGTATCCAACGGCTAGCGGAGGTGGGCAGAGTTGACCAAAATGGCGTTGGCAGTTTGATTGCCAGCCTTTGAAACATTGCCACCGTTGCGGCTGCTCCTACTTGCTTTGTGATTTGATGAAAGATCATATTTTTTGGGCGGCGACATTCTGGCTGGCAGCTGGCGGCCGATGGCGAGGATGACAGCAGTGGGGTGGCGCGGCAAAACAGTGGGGGTGGGGGGTAATCAGGCGGTTGGGGAAGATACGGGGGATAAGTCGGGTAAAAAGAAAGGGGCAGTTTTGTAATAAAAATTTGACTCGATCCCGACTCGGGTCAATATTACGAAATATATCCAAATAATATTAAAAAATAGTATAAAATAAAATAATCAAATTTTAATTCAAATAACATACTTTAAACCAAATAACCAACCCAAAACTAATTAATAATGCATCTTAACGGGGTGGCAAGGTGGCGAGAACACTGGGTGGCAGCGTCGTTGGCATGCAACGGGTGTGCAACGGCAAGGTAGCCGGTTGTGGGGTGGCGCGGCAAAATAGAGGGGGGAGGGTTGGTAGGGGAAGAAACAGGGGAGAAGTGGGGAAATGAAATGAGTTTAGGTGTGGGGGTATTTTTGTAATAAAAATTTGACTCGTTCTAACTCGAGTTAATATTAATAAATGTATCTAGAAAAATATAAAAAAATAAAGTAAAATACAATAAAATAAAATAATCGAATTTTAATTCGAATAACATGTTTTAAACCCAATAACCCACCTAAAACTAATAAATAACGTGGCCTAATGGGGTAAACAACCTAAAATTAATTCTGCAAGCCACTATATATAAAAGTAAATAAATTGGCATACTCTCATATATTCTCATAATTCATTTTTTTCTGCTACATTCATGACGTTATTAGTTTTTTTGTGGGTTATTAGGTTTAGCGTATGTTATTCGAGTTAGAACTCAATTATTTTATTTTATGGTATTTTACTGTATTTTTTAAATATTTTTTGGGATGTATTTCATAATAGAGACTCAAGTCAGGAGCGAGTCAAATTTTTATTGCGAAACTACCCATTTCTTTTTCCCTTACCTTCTCTGTAACACCCCAAATCCGGTTCACGCTCGTGAACCGAACCGGCATGTTACGGGGCCCCGGTTAGGTTGGCTAACCCGAACCTAACTCATACGGATCCAATCTCGGCGTCTTAAGATGTAGATACGACTTGTCATGCATGGATAAATTCATAAAACCCTAACATGATACTACATGGATGACATGCAACCTAAACTTCACACCAACACAATTACAATCAAAATTAGTAAAAATTATAAAATAAAAGGGACAGAATTTCCCCTAAAAATGTAATTAGGGGCCACCCTGTCAAAAACGTATATTCAAACATATATACGTATAGCAACGATAGCATTCACACATACTTCTAATCTATTATATTCATCATTCTCTGAACTTTGGGTCCTAACCCCACTTTTGCTGCGCTACTCTGATCATTTCATTTCATGTCATTGTCATGCATCAAACATTTAATCATGTCACTCACAAAATAATAACATAATGATACAATATTAAACATTCAGAAATCTAACATGTGTGTGCACAAGACCTCATTGCTCCTCCGTCCAAGCTGGCTCATCCATCTCGTGCTTATCACCTACATATATATAAGAAAAACGTCAGTAACAAGCGTTACTGGTCCGGAAAATAAAATAACTATAACAAACTGGCTATGAGAGCAAACTCTCATCTGAAAGAAAACATATACTTCCTCAAGAACACTCTGAAGGGCACTACTGAGGAGCCACTGGGCTGCAGACCCGGTAGCATCCCGAACTTACTGCTGCTGGTACTGTGCTACTCTCAGCACTTCTTTTTCAGTACTTCTCGTGAAACTTTATCCTAAGCCCTCTCCTTACCTCCATATTTCTCCTGGCCTTGAGCACGAAGGCCGAGTACTCTCAGGCAGTCGCCTTTAGTACCCTTTGAACCACAAGTCCGGACATGCGCTGTACTAAACAGTACCCGTAAACCTCCACGTTCTCCGGGTGTGAGGAACTCAAACGCGGAGTTGTCAGGATCCCTCGGGAATGGAACAGTCCGCTGGCACTAATCCAGAGCCCGCTTTGACTGTCACGGCATCCTCTGCATGGTACGTGCAGTCGGTTTCTCCATCTCTCGTCTCACTGAAAACTCGATAAAACTATATATATAGGCCTGGGAAGGGATTCATATAATAGGCCCGAAGGCAACTTGTGGTGGATCTTGTTTTCGAAATCATCCTCGAGGGATCTCATCCTCGAGGGGTTATTAATCCGGAAAATATTCGATTAAATGGCCCGAGTTAAGTGGGATCCAATAAAACGCCACTTAACCCGCCCTGCAATAATAAAATAAACATACAATGGAAGAGCGTAAAACAAGACGAGTCCTAAACGGACCTGGTAGAAGCTCCAAGCGTGTCATCGCGCCTAGGCGGCAAGCTCCTACTCCGTACCTACACATCAAAACTAAATACTAACGCCCGCTAACTAAATGATGCATCAAACTCAATAACATCACAATCGCAATGCAATCATTCATCAACATAACAATCAGAAAATCATAAAAATTAATTAATCCTAGCTCATCCTATTTATACTAATTTTATTACATGTCTGTAACTTATGTCGTGGTCACTTATCATGCTCTGACCTGATCTACTTCATTAGACTACTTACTGTTCATTCGCAATTACCCAAATCATACAATCATCCCTTTACTCATAATTAGGCATTACTCATGACGGTTAATCAAATCTAGCATACTGTGCTAACATTCATCATGACAACTAGTTAATTCTAGCATGCTATGCTAACAATCATATTCAATTTTAAATAACTCAATCGGAGGTAATTATACCTCACGTCGTCGGCAATCGGCAACGGCTAGGGTTCCGTCGCGCGTCTCGGAGCTCGAATTCGGCACTCCTCGGCGTCCGACGTTCGATCGGGCTCCACTGGGTGAGCCCCGCGGAAGATCCGGTGGATTCCGGCGAATCCCAGAAATTCCGATTTTTCCGGCGGTTTTCCGGGAGCCACTGGCGGTTTTCCGGCGACTTCCGGTGGTTTTCCGGCAACAATCGCCGGCGGTGTCTACTAGCTGGATAGGGGTCATATAGGGTACCATTGGAACCGGCTCGGCGAGCCCGACACATCCACGATGTCCACATGGTCGGCCGAGGCGGTGGCTCGCCGGAAAAAGGCTAAACAGAGCCGGCGGCGATGGGTCGCTAGATCCGGCCGGCCACGGTGGCGACGGCCTCCGTTCCAGTCGGGGAAGGCAGCTGAGGGGTCGAGGACGTCGAGCCGACCACCTGATCGTGGTGGCGACGGTCGGCGGCGGCGCGATCGGCGACGCGGCCAAAACCTTGCCGCGGCGCTACGCACGGCGATTCCGGCGTCACGGCGGCCCGATTGGGGCCGGACTTGGTCGGGGCAGCACGGCGACGCCGTGGCGGAGCTGGGCGGCGACGATCGGCGGCCGGGCGGCGCCGACAGCGGCGGCGGCGACGCTGCACAGTGGCGGCGTCGGGGTTTGGGCGTGGGGAGAAAATGTCGTCGTGGAGAAGAAAGGTTGGGTGGCAAACTTGTAATTAAGACTTGACTCGTCTCCGGCTCGAGTCAAGTATAATAACTAGGTCGTATTAAATCCTAAAAAAATTCATAAAAATCGGGAAAAATCCCGTAAAATCAAACAACATACAAAAAAATCATAATGATATGCTCTAGAGCTATCAACCCACCCGAAATGCCCGTAACGCATCCTGACGCAATAAACGACCTAAAACTAATTCTACGATCCATTATATGTTGTAAAAATAATAAAAAAAATCACTGGCATACTCTCATATATTCTGATAACTCATTCTGTTCTGCTGTGTTCATGACGTTATCATCATATACTTGGGTACGCATGACCCTCATAGCTCATACACGCGACCGGCGTCGGCTCGGTACACGTGTCCTGAAACTGACTCAATTCAAAAAAATAACGGTCGACTCGACCGGTTCTGAATATAAAACCCTAACTCGAATCGTGGGTTTTACATTCTCCTCTGTTTCTTCCCTAATCGACCGATCGCCCCTATACCCCTCCGTTTTGTCGTGCCACCACACCGTTGGCAACCTTGTTGTTGGCCGCCCGCTGCCAGCTAGTGACGTTATTTGTCTTGGGTGGGTTATTAAGTTTAGAGTATGTTATTCAAGTTAAAACTTGATTATTTTATTTTTTAATATTTTATTGTATTTTTTTAATATTTTTCTGGATATATTTCGTAATATTGACTCGAGTCGGGAGCGAGTCAAATTTTTATTACGAAACTAACCCTTTCTTTTCCCCGACCTCCTCTGTTTCTTCCCCACTCAAGTCGATGGCTCTGTTTCTCTGGGGCACCGCGCAGCACCGCCGCCGTGAGGTGTTGGCTTGGGAGTCCGGTGATGAAGCGATTGCCGGCGGGTCCACCGTTATCATTTCCTCAATCAATGCCGCCGACGCCGACTAAGTTGGCTGCACTGCAGCTTTTTCGACGTGGTTGACCATAGTGCTCTGTTTCCCCCTTCCTCTATTTCCCGCCGACGACTTCAACCCCGGACTATCGGACCACATTAATGGCGATTTCAACCTCCTTTCTCTTCATCGACCTTGTCAGTGGCAGGCTTTGCCGGGATTCCATGGAAAGACGACGCCTTTGAGGCGGGGGAAGGGATGGGCTTGGCGGAGATGAAGGAAGGGGAGGGGTGAGTCGGAGAAGACAATGAGAGTAGGCGTACCATCATCGTCTCTACCACCACCATGGGAGGAAGAGGGGCACGGCGGCAGGTAGGGGAAGAGGGATGAGGGGGTGGGAAGAGGGACGCGGGGGTGGGGTTGAGAGGTGGATTTTTCAGCCATTGGCTACAAGCCAACGACTGAAAAGTGTAGTACAGCCAAGCTTGGCTGTGCTGTCGGACAACCCCCCACCCTATATATATATATATATATATATATATATATATATATATATATATATATATAATAATATAAAGACTATATTATTACATTATTTTATCGAGTCGAGTTACGAGTCGTGTTTGAATAGAGTTCGAGTTATAACCGAGTTGAGTCAAGTCGAACACGGCCTTGCTAAAGCTCGGCTTGTAAGATACGAGTTCGAGTCGAGTACAAGCTCGAGCAATTAAATATCGAGTTTCGAGTAGTGATGCACGAATCGACCGATTTCGAGTGGAATCGGCTGATTTGAATCGGATTGGCAGCGTGCCGATCCGATTTTGGGGCCGAATCGGTCGGCCCTAAATCGGCATCCAACTCAGCCGGTTTACCTCGATTCCGACCGAGTTAACTCCGATTCGGAATCGGGGTGAATTGAGAAGAATCAGTTTTTTTGATAAATTACTAAAATACTTAGTTATGACATTTATTAAATTATTTAAGCATGGGTAAAATTGGAAATTTGATTTAAAAAACCTAACGTTAACCCGTCTCCCCTACTCCGCCGCCACGCTTCCACCCTCTGCTGTGGTTCCTCGACTCCGACCTCAGCTCCGACCGGGCTGCCGACCTCGCCTCCGCCCTCGCAACCTCACCTCCGACGTGTGGCCGGCCGACAGCACAGTGGACGCGAGACTCGCCGCCGACCGGACCTCCGACTGGCCTGCCGACCTCGCCTCTGCCCTTGCAACCTCGCCTCCGACTTGTGGCCGGCTGACAGCGCAGTGGACGTGAGACTCGCTGCCGACCAGGCCGCCGACCGGGCCTTCGGCCTTAGCTCCGATTGATTCGTGTAAAGTTAAATTTTTTGTTGAAATTGAATCTGCAAATTATTGGCTATGCAAATTGTTGGCTAGGCTTCATGAATTCACCTCAGCTCCGACTGGATGTGCAAATTGTTAGCTAGGCTTCACAAATTTTTTTCATTGCTAATTTGGGATTTATGATCAAATTCATATGTCAAATTTTATGATATGTGCTGTGCAAATTCGTAGGTCAAATTTTTCACAAATTGCTATGTGCTGTGCAAATTCGTATGTCAAATTTTTTTGTGCAAAAATTGTGTTGTGCTATGCAAATTTTTTTTCAAATGCTATTGCTGTGTGAATATGGCTTGAGCTGTGCAAATTTGCACAACACAAATTTGTTCATGCGTCCAAATTGCTTGAGTTGTGCGAATTTTTTTCATTTTGTTCATGTGTCCAAATTGATTGAGCTGTGCAAATTGTCACAGAGAAGATTGATTGTGTGCTGTGCAAATTGTTGTGCTATGCAAATCTCGATCATTATTTAACGGACGTTTGCAAATCTCTGATTTATGGTTCACTTTTCATTTCGAGGATTGTAGGTATGCTTGTTGCTGAACCAGTAAAAACTGCTCATCGAGTTGTCTCAATCTCAGCTGCTAAGGGTGCAACACCAAGTGAATTCGTTCCAATCTCACTCGAGTTCAGGCTTTCTGCTTTTTGGTAATGTTGCTTTTCAAATGCCCTCTTTATGGAAGTATTCTATGTGTGATCTAGAGGAAGAAAATTATATGTTGTTCACAATTGTATGCAATTATTTGAAATTGTATGCTGTTCACAAATTCGATCAAAAATTTTCAATTGTATGTTGTGCAATTTGGTTGATTCAAGTTTAAAATTCATTTGATTTGTTATATGTCGGGTGTGAGTGTTTTTATATTACATATCTCATACCAGATAAGTCATAGGGAAGATGGATTTTGGATGGGAATATGACAGACCAGTTGATGCATCTAAGAAGCAAGTCATCCGTAACTTTTGCAAAAAAACCATAAGTGGAGGGGTATATCGCTTCAAGCAACATATTGCTGGAGTCAAAGGAAATGTTGCTGCTTGTAAAAAAGTTCCTGAAGCAGATGCACAAAAAATGAAAGATTATTTCAAAAATGTGGAAAAAGCCAAAAAGAAAAAGAAAGGATTAGAGAAGAAATAGGGTCATATGGTTTGAATGACTCAGATATGGAAGAGATGGGAGTTCAAGTGCAAAGTGGTGGGTGCTCTAAGTCTACTAGGAAGAGGAAGGCACCTATTGTTGAAAGTGAGAAGAAGAATACATCAGGTCAAATGAGAATTTCTATCACAATAGAAAAGAAAGCAAAAGAGCAATTGCACAGAGCCATTGCTCAATTCTTCTATCACTGTGTCATTCCTTTCCATGTTGTAAACTCGCCTTACTTTCAAAAAATGATTGATGTGGCAGGTAAATATGGTAATCAAGGGATCAAACCTCCGGGCAGAAATTCTTTGTCAGATAATCTTCTTACTATTGAAGTGGCTTCCATAAATGCTAGCTTAGAGGATATAAAAGTATCTTGAAAGACAACAGGCTATTCTATTATGTCTGACGGGTGGACCAATCAATCTGGTAGAACTTTGATCAACTTTCTAGTTTACTGCCCAAGAGGAATGTATTTCCTTGGATCAGTTGATGCTTCAGACAAAAAAAGGATGCTACGTATTTGTTTAGTTTACTGGACAAAGTAGTAGAAGAAGTTGGGGAGGAAAATGTTGTGCAGGTCATTACTGAGAATGCTTCGGCATACAAAGCTGCAGGGAAGATGCTAGAACATAAGAGACCATATTTATTTTGGACTCCGTGTGCTGCCCATTGTTTAAACTTGATGCTTAAGGACTTTGCAAAAATTAAGAAAGTTGGAACATGCATTATGAATGCACAAAAAGTTACCAAACTAATATACAACCACTCATGGTTGTTGGCTCTTATGAGAAATAATTTCACAAATGGGCATGAATTGGTGAGACCTGGGGCTACTCGATTTGCTACTCACTTTGTGACGATTGCTAGTTTCCTAGAACATAAGTAGGCACTGAAAATGCCGTTTGTTTCTGAAATGAATTCATCATCGAAGTTTACAAAAGATGAGGATGGAATAGCAACTAAAAATATTGTCTTAAGTGCACATTTTTGGAAGAAGATGGAATTTGTGCATAAGACAATTGAGCCACTTGTTCATTTTTTGAGATTGGTAGATAGTGATGAAAGACCTTTGATGCCATTTGTTTATGATGAAATGCAAAAGACTATCGAAAAAATAAAAGAGGTACATGGCATGAAAGTCGAACGATACAAGTTATTTGTTGATATCATCACCAAGAGATGGGCAAATCAATTTTGTCATCCTCTTCATGCTGCAACATATATGCTTAATCCTCAAACTGGTTATCGCCCTGACTCTACCATTGTATGCTCTTATTTTACTTACATACCTTTATAATTTTTTAACAATTTCATATTGCTTGTGTTTGATTGGGAATAATTTTGTAGCCAAGTGGGGTGTATCGTGCATTCAATGATGTCATTTGTCGTTTGGAAGTCAATGAGGTAGCTCGATCCATGGCATCTTTGCAGGTCAAGATACTATTATTTTTAATTTTTATATATAAATGTTTATGTATAACTAAATATGATGATTCATTTAGTTTTAATATTTTGTAGTGGTCCGATTTTGTATCTGCAAAAGGAGATTTTGGACATTCTCTTGCAATTACTAATAGAAAAGTCCTTCACCCAGGTAAAATCCACCTTTCTCCAGATTTCATGTTTATAGCAAGCTTATAAGTAAATCAATTTGTCAAATGTAGTATCATGGTGGGAGCAATATGGTATAAGTTGCCCTGAACTATAAAAGATAGCTATTAGAATACTTAGTCAAACTTCATCATCATTGAGTTGTGAACGTAATTGGAGCACTTTTGACCAAGTACATACCAAAAAGAAATGGACTTGCAAGGAAGAGAGTAAATGATCTTGTATATGTTCATTACAATATGCGGGTAAAAAAAAACGAGTTGAGGTGGAGGCATAAATATGATGCAGTTAGTGAACATTTGAGTTTAGAAGACTTGTTAGATGAGTGGGTTGGAGAACGGGACAACCCATTAGCATCGGTATGTTTAAATAAAGTTTACATCACATTCATGATTTTGTGTATGAATTTTTTGAATTGAAATGAATAGGGTATGACTTTTTTATGCAGGATGATTTCTTTGGTACCAATGTTGGCAACAATGATGGTGCGGATGAAGAGGCTTTTGTAGCAAAAGAGAGTGGCAACACATTGAAAACTGCAATTGGATTGTATTCTACTACGTCTGATGGTTTTTCTTTGCCTCCTCTTCTTAGTGGACAAAATGTAGATATTGATGTACATATTAACTCCCAACATAATTTGTCTTTGCCTCCTGAACCTCCTCTTGCCTCCCATTCATTTTCTGGACTTGTATTAATATCTTGTTATTATTATTTGATACAATAAAAATGATGATATATCAAATGCTATACTTATGACATTGAGGTATTGTGATGATCTTTTATACTTGTATGAAATTATAAATTTGTGTATTTGTGTTCAAAAATTATATAATTATGTATTTCAGGTATTTATGTTTTGAGTTGTCAAATTTTTGTATATGACCAATTTGGACCGATTCAACCGAACCGATTCCTGTCCGATTTAGACCGATTCCGATTCTGACTCCCTCGAAAATCGATTCCGATTCAGATTCTGATTTATGCAACCATGGTTTCGAGTCGAGTCGAGCCGAGCCGAACGCTAAATGCTCACGAGTTGGCTCGCTCAATTAGTAACCCTAGTGTGGAAGTTGAACCTAACTGGCCCAACCCAATTACCAAACTAAATCATTTCCAATAGCCATTCTATACCCAACTTTATAACTTAAATTAAATCGAATTTTCGCCTGAAAATATTTTGGTATGGTCTAATAACTGAATAATTGAAATTATATGATTAATTATTTAATAAAAATTATACTATATTTTAGTAAACATAAAAAATAATAAATAATTCCTTGATAATCAAAATTACAATAGATTTTAGAAAAATTAAAAAATAATTATTTTGATTAATTTAGTTCTGAACCGAAATACCCAAATTGGAACGAAATTGGTTCGTAACCCAACTGAATTTATACAATTGAAGAATTTTTTAATTAAATTAAAGATAAGTATATTTTTTCATTAAATTTAAGTACTCATAAAAATTACAAGCATATTAAAAAATCATTCCCAGGAGAGTCCAAATCGCTTGAAGCGTTCTTCCCTCCCGTAGATTATAGCCTCCATTCTGGGCAAGGACAAGGTTATTTGATAATGCTCAAAATTTGGAGCATCGAACTACATTTACATGTGTTATATATTATAAAATAAACATGAATGTTTTGTATAAGTAAGATCTCTGAGTAGAGCCTTTGTTTGTTAAATAATCGTGGAGTTCCCCACATTGCTTCTTGAGACAAGATATAGAATGTGAATCATAATTCTTCGCAATCTATGAGAGAACTCTTTTGATATTCACTATATCGGAGGAACTCTGGCTAAATTTGTGCATTACTTGTTTTTAGACCGGATAAAGGAGGAGGGTTAGTATTAGGAAAGGCATTTGACCATAAAAGATTTTAATATTTGTAATCACTCATATACTAATGCAATATTTTCAACACATCTTGTAACACCTTGATTTGGTTCGGCTCCAAACCGAATCAAAATATTAAAAATTTTAGACCACTGCTATTACTCATTTAAAATTTAAAGCAAACCCACAAGACAGATAAAGCTATTTAATGTGTTAGAAGACGAAAGGCTCAAGGGAATCAAAATCTGCATCCAAAATACACATGATTACCCAAAACCATGCACAAACTTCTAAGGTTGAGTTCATGCAAGTAAGACATCATAGATGAATCCAAGTTATAAAAGAGACTTCAAATCATTGAAAAAATTTTGTATTGTCTCCAATGTAATTAGAACGTAGGAAAAATTTCATACCTTGAAAGTATTTCATATTTAATGAAAACAAGCTAGAAATATTTCATTCATTCCATTTCGAAGCACAGTATCATTCCAAACACATTTCACATCGATCACAAAAGGTTCACAACATGCTTTCACATCATTAATAAAACATTTAACATTCTTCAAGTTGTTAGTTTATATGGTCTTCACATGGGCCCTTATCTTGTAAAAATAAAATCAATAAAGAAATTCTTCTCACTCATGTTTCTTCTTTGCTCTAAGTACATGCACATGTAACATGATTTAGTGTATCTGATTTAATTTTATCATTCAATTCCAAAACTTCATGGCTTGGAGAATTCCTGCACAAAATGGTTACACCTGTATGCTCAAAAATATGGTACATGCAAACGAGATAAAACACAGATTACTGATAAAATTTCAATTATTTTCACATGAGGCATCTTGGAGTCCAACTAAAATGCTTGAAGGCTCTCATACATGAGTAATCATATTAACGTGATGATAACTTTGTTAAAGAGTTATTATTTTTTATATTTTATATTGAGTTTTTGACATGTTTTGAGTGATTTTTATTTCAATTTTATTATTTTAAAAGTGGATTAGATATTATTAATAATACGAGAAATTATTGTGATTTTGGTGTAAAAAGTGTTAATTAATGTTGTTCTAGCAGTCATTATTAGCACAACATTCTAAGATTGCTTATTTGACGTGATGAATGCCTGATAGTGGATGAAGATATTTCTATAATTTGAGTTATGCTTAATGCATGCTAATTATCTAATTAAATAAATTAACTATGAGCATGCTAGTTGGCTGCAACATAATTTAGAAAAACATAATAAAATCGATGTGAATAGGATTACTTAAGGACATTTTTATTGTGATGAAGATTGTTAATTGTTTGATGGGTGATGAATGTATTGTGAGTATGATATACTATTTTGTTGATAGACTATTTTGTTAATTTTTAATCTCTATAATTGTATGTTTTTCTCCAAAACGAACTACTTTCGAGCTTATGAACTAGCTAGTTTCAAGCTCATAAACAAATTCGTTTCTAGCTCCCAAATGATTTCGTTTCGAGCTCCCAAATGATCTCATTTCGAGCTCCCAAACAAGCTGGTTTCAAACACCTTAAAATTTAACAATTGAAGTGTATTAGAGCTAGAGTCGAGTTCTAACAGTATCAGATATATTCTATTCGATTTCGAACACTCGAGTTGAGTTTGAACGAACTTCAAGCTATTCAAGTCGAGTTTGAGCACAAGGTGAGCTCGGCTCCCTAGCTCGTTTAGCAGCCCTAGTCATGGAACTTGAATAATAGCTCTATGTCTCCAAGTTCTCCATCAACTCTATGTCTCCCTGCATTTTTTATATATAATAGCTTTCTTTGGAGTATTTGTTGGTCATTGAGTAATATTTAGACATTACTTTTGCCTTGTGAAATGCTGCATGAAATGGTGCGTACCCTATTCTCTACTATTTCTTGGTTTCTAGAACGATGAATCGGTGTGAATGCATTATTTTTGCTTTTTCTAAATTAAACTGTTGCACTTGAAAATCTATTATCCTTGTGCAATCTTTCTAGAGGAGAAGCTCCATGACCAATGGTTATCAGAAGCAAGGAGAAGCTCTGAAATGTTCATGCTAAAGAGTTATGAGATGGTTACGATATCCGACCTTGAATCGATGGTAGTGATCTACTGCCCTGTCTGCATTGCTGAAGTCCAAAATTCAACCTGTTAGGAACAGGTAAAAGCAACTATCAGACACTTCTTAAACATGTTCTTCTCTAGTTCTAAACAATCTGTATACATCTTCCAATCAACAATCTTACCAGGCTTCCTACTAAAGGTGTCCCAAATGCTCATTCCTCTGTTTCCTTCACTCACAGCTCCTTCAAACTATCAATATCATATCATTCACTCTTCAATAACTCTGTCAATGTGGATGATATTTTCACAACGAAAAAGTACAAAAAATGGGGAATGTCACCTGACAAGCAGACGAGGCTGTTCCAAATACAAGTTCTCTGGGAAAATCCGCTCTCTCCTTTCACTACTACAATTATATTCATGGCCAGAAGTATCACAACGATCATTTTTTTTGAGATAACTGTTAATCAATGCATAAACAAGAATGTATGTACATAGTGATAAGAAAAAATTCTGGGCAAGTGTTAATAAGAGGGAGAGAGCAGTTTCTCTCTCGTGGATGGTGGTAGTTATATGCCTTGAGTAGAAGCTGAAGGAGGAGGATTTGAACACGTAAAAGCATGGCTGCAAGATAAGCAAGCAATGCTGGGTATTGGAAGCTTGCATAGTTAAAGAATAATCTGTGTAGTGGGATGAGAGGAAGGTCTCATATGTACACGATAACACTATATCTTTGCCTTTGGCTAGTGAATAGCGTGCACTTCAGACTTTAAACAATGTCTAAACATGCAGAAGAGTACACTGTAGATAACTTGTGTCTTATCAAATTCCAGTTTTTTTGCTCTCATCTAGTCCATGGCTGCAAACTACGGATTAGATGATGGATATATAAGACAAGTAAGAGTTAATATATTCAATGGGAAAAGAGTTTTGTGACCCAGTGTTAAAATTGGTAAACTATAATGATCATTCCTCTTCATTGTTGCTCGGAATTGTGACCCAAAATTTGATCACGGTAAATTAAACCCGTGTATACATGACGTACGACATGAATAGGGATGGGTTCTGATCATAATATGAATTCGGATATGGGTCTGGTTATATACAAATCCGGCCCGGATTTGAAATTTCTTAATCAAATTTGAATATTACATTTATTTTATTTACTGTATCTATATTTGATTTGAATTTCCAAAATCAACATTCGACCCAATTGGCTAAAATATAATTTAATAAAATGTTACTTATTCAAATAGGATACGGGTCGGATCAATCCAAACCCATGTCTAATTCAAATATTTTTTAATATATTATATATCCAAAAAGTTTGATCCAAAATTGTTTTGGATAGGATATAAGCAGGTTGGATTTTAATTAAATTCAAGAATATCAGATATCAGAATCGTCCCTAGACATGCATGTAGGCATCGGAACTTTATTTAAACTGAATAGTCGTATTAGGAAGACTTAGAACCCTATTTGTTTCTGCTAGCCTATGTGGTTTGTTCTTGGATGGACAACCTCCCAACGGTGGGCTTGTCCTTTATTGTGCTTGATTTTTTAAATAGAAGGGTGTAATCAAGTCAAGCTAGCGGAGTTAAATATGTTTTGCTTAGTTTGGCTTGAAGTTGTGCTTATTATCATGGAGCTTGAATAATTATTGTTTGGCTTGATAATAGTAATTACTAACCAAATGAAGTATGAACAAAGCTTAATTGAACGAAGGATAGCTTGGCCTGATTTAGCTCAAGATTTGAGTTCGATGCACTTTACTTTACCTTGACAAAATGTTCATTATCATGACTTTAATATTTTAATTAATGCATTTTTATCCAAGAGGACTACTAATAAAATATATGCCATCAAGAATCTATATTTTCAAATTTTATCACTTTTACTTGTCCATTGAAAGATCTAACCATAAAACTTGACTCAGATTTCAATAGAACCATCAAATAAGTCAGCTCGATTTGATTTGATTTGGTTAGAAACTAGTTTAATCAAACGTAAACTATACTTAAGCAACTAAGTATTGTGTTTTGCCCAACTCAAAATATATAACCTGATAATAAATCAAGATTGAGTTAAATAGTTTACAAAATAAACTAAATATGAATAAAGTGGTGCAAGACTTAGCTCAGCTTTTTTCACTCCAAGTTAGATGACACATTCGGACGTGGAAAATGACATCCCTTGTTGAGCTTGCCCTATATATTTTTTACAATGACTAGCCATATTAGAAAGACCGTATTCACCTGGGGCTAAAACGACGTACTGATAATTTGCCGGGTTACATCATTTAAGCACATATATTAATCTGCGCCATCTAAGATTTCTCATTTGATACGTGGACATCAGAATCAAGTGGCTAATTAATTATCACAACAAAGCTAGAATTTGTTGGAGGTAGCAAATGCGAGTTTTGCTTTTGTTTCAAAGCAGTGAGCAGAGGATGTAATATCATTGATATTGTTTTGAAGTCGGTGCATGTCAAAAAATGGTTTTCATGTTTTTTTTGGCTCCAACCTTGCAGGGTCAAATCAGTCCCAACGTTTAACTTTGCAATGTCAAAAATTTAGGATCACCAACAAACGTACCCATCAGCTGTTAGTTGCTTCTAAGTCTATGCAATGTATGTAAACCATAGTTAAAAATTTGAAATTCAAATTCTACTCGACATGTTATGGTGTAGAGTTGAATCAGAGTTGATTCTCACACGACTTTGAGTTATTTGTATTTAATTTATAATTATTTAAATAAATAGTGGTATGAAAATAGTATATATTACTCTTTTAAACATTTGAAATTTATAAATATATGATTTATGTTACATAAAAATATTAATATAACCAATTTATAAAACATATAATATATTCTTATAACTTTGATAACTTTGACTTGGGGCGTAAATTTTAAAATTAGTTACTATAAAAGTCATTTATAGAGTTTGGCACAGAAGTTACTAAGTACAATTCTCTCCAAGAAAAATTTGGAGTTAAAAATGGGTCAAAATAGAGTTTTTGAGGTAAAAAAAGTTTAAAAACTATGCATTCCATGACATGCCGAGTTGAACCTACATTCTTAAATTTTGGGGATTGCATGTAGTAAATTATCTAAATAACTGTGGATTTGAAGCTTAATAAAATGTCCGGATTTATTCCCCAAATATAGACTACGTATAATAATAAAAACTATCCTAATGTTTACAATAAACTTGGTTCATCTCTTGTAAGTTGAAACTAATCAAACAAAAAGTAAAAACTAATCCCTAAGTCTCACACACACTCGTCTCTCTCTCTCGATCTCTTTCTCTTTATATATATATATATCAAATGCTTTAATTTAATTTATAGAAGAAAATGTGGGCAAAATAAAAAATATATTAAACCTATAAAATTTCAAATATTATCGTACTTTTGGAAGGAATAAAATTACTTTTTCTTTCAAAAAGAATTTGTACCATGGGATTTATCTTAAGTCACACCCGGTGTTGCCAAGATATATATATCTGGCTCTAGTACTACCACGGAAGAATTTTATAGTGTCTGCCTTAGCGTAGAAACAAATATTCGTGCTCATGACATGTGTTTGGATTGACATACTCATTTGGAGTAACAAATATTAAAATTAAAAATTATTTTCATATATTGTTTGATGGGGATTGGGATGGAAACCACTCTGGAGCATACGGTAGCCAGAGGAGTCTGGCTACCGTCTTTTCGACGGTAGAAGCTGAGGGCCGTGGGTGGGTGTTTTAGAAAGACCATATTTACCTGGTGCTAAAATGACATCGGTTACATTGTTTAAACACATATACTAATCTGTGCCCGCGCCCTCTAAGATTTCTCAAATTGATAATACATGTTAGATTGGCATATTTTTCATGAATAATGCTAAATGGGTTTTGCAGCGTGAACATCAGCATAAAGCTTTAATTTAAGCACATATATTAATCTGAGAGTTTTGCTTTTGTTTCAATGCACTGAGACGACAAAAAGTGGCTTACACGTTTTTATTTGTTTGGGTCACCGACAAAAACGTACCCGTCAGCTTGTGAGGTGGCTGTTGATTGTCTCACGTGTCTCACGGATAAACGTACCCATCAGCTGTCATTGCATCTCAAGACGAGTGGACGTATGTAAAACATCAGCTGTCAGTTGCATTTAAAAAGTGGTTTTGACGTTTTGTTTTTGGCTTGAACCTTCTAGGATCAAATCAGTCCCAGCATTTAATTTAGATTATCTAAGAAAATGTGGGCAAAGTAAAAATAATTGAGCACTTGATCAAATTTTAAACCAATAAAATTCCTATTATTATTGTACTTTTGGAATGAATAAAATTGCTTTTTCTTTCAAAAAAGTAATTGCACAATGGGATTTATCTTAAGTCACACCGGGCGTTGCCAAGAAGTATATATCCGGCTCTAGTACTACCACGCAAGCCTGCTATAAATATATGAGCAGTCATGAATATCATCTACTCCAAATTCAACAATCTAGTATTATTGAGTTGTCATTTACTAATTAAGCAGTTCAATGGCTTCTCTTCCATGCTTGGTGGTCAAAAGCAAGCTTGCCTCTCTTGGCCACTCTACTGAAACCATGCAAGTTGTTAGCACTACTCGCCGGTCAGCTAACTACAAGCCCAGCTCGTGGGATTATGATGCCATACAATCGCTCGGCAGCAATTGTAATATTGTAATATTCAACCGTGTGCCTTTCTTTCTATTTAGTTCTTACTTTTTTTCGTGCCTAATGAAGTGTTTGGTGTTGACGCATGCAGGGAGATAAGAGCATGAAACGAATAGAGGAGCTCAAGAAGGAGGCCATTTGCAGTTTGTTTAGCAAGGAGGTGCGGCCATTGCTGCAAATGGAAAAGGTTGATACCATCCAACGTTTGGGTCTTGGCTATCACTTTGAGCAGGAGATCAATAGCATCTTGGATGCCATGACAAGTAGCACAGATATGGGAATTCAGAATGATCATGGTCTCTATGAAACAGCTTTGTATTTTCGTCTGCTCCGGCTGCATGGTTGTGAAGTGTCTCAAGGTAACTTCATATTATACATAATTGGTAGTCTAAGTAGATTTAGTTAGATATATATATATACATCTTGCGCTTATAAGTTTAAGTTTGTAATAGTTTTGTCAAATATGACACAGATGTGTTTAGGAAGTTTGTGGATGAGAAGGGTGAATTCAAGGAATATCTATTCAATGACGTGAAGGGCTTGGTGAGCTTGTATGAGGCCTCACAGCTTTGGTTTAATGGGGAGAGCCTTCTTCAAGAGGCAAAGGATTTCTCTCTTCTTCATCTTAAAGACAACCTGCTGAAAGATTGTATTGTCAACCAGAGCTTAAAGGCAGAGGTTGAGAGTGCAATGGAGGTTCCTGTGAACAAAAGGATTCCATGGCCAGCAATTAAATCTTACATTGGAATATATGAAAAGAGATTAGAGGATTCCATGGCAATGGAACCTTGCTTGCTGGAAATGGCTCAGCTCAACTTCAATACGGAGCAAGCAAAACACCAAGACGAGCTCAAGTCTCTCTCAAGGTATACATACATACATACATACATATATATATATATATATATATATATATATATATATATAAGCGTTTACAACGTTAGTTATGGGAGTCAATTGTCACTTACCATGAAGTTTTTAAATCTTAGAGTGGTTCGTAAAGTTTGACCGAAAAAGTTAAGGATTGTAAAGAAATAAATTAAACTCTTTTTAGAGTTTAAATAATTTGCATGTAGTATGTTACATATACCTTTTTCTTCTATTTGACATCTAAAAAGCGTTCTAGACTTGGATTCCAAACTAAAATCTTTATGATTATAAATTACAAAATTTTGATGACCAAATATCTTTCTTGATGCCAACGTCTTTTATTCCAATTTGTGACCGGCAATATTTCAGCCCTGTTTTAAATATTTATAGCCAATATTGATTTTAGGCTTCTTCTTGACAGCTACTAATCGTAAAATTTGGTGTGCACATTGCATGCCTGCTGTTTAAATATTAATTCAGGTGGTGGAGAAAAATGGGGCTTGCAGTTAAACTTGAGTTTGCTAGGGACAGGTGTGTCGAAGCTTACTCCTGGAGCTTAGCAATCATCCCCGGGCCACAGTACGCCTATTGCAGAGAGCAACTTGCCAAGATATTTCTTCTTATAACCACAATTGACGATGTTTATGACGTCTATGGCACTCTTGATGAGCTTGAACTTTTCACTGATGCAGTAGACAGGTACATATATAATACTAAGCACACTACACTCTTTCTATCGCCAATAATTAAGTATATGGTGTACTAAAATCATTAACAATGTTTTTTGGTGTTACAGATGGGACATTGATGCAGTTGGGCAACTTCCAGAGTATATGAAGATATGTTTTCTGGCACTCTTCAATACTATAAACCAAGTTTCATATGAGATCCTTAAAGAGCAAGGAGTTAACATAACTCCATTTCTCAGCAAAATGGTATCGATCAGATAATGTGTATACAGTCTTTATCATCATATATGGAAGCCCAATTTCCTTCTTTATTTTTTTAAATAAAAAAATAAATGAAACAACATAGTTTTATTTTATTTTAATTTATTCAAATCAGTGGCGAGATATGTGCAAGTCGTTCATGGTAGAGGCAAAATGGTTTGGAAGTGGATACACACCGACCTTTGAAGAGTACTTAAAGAATGGACTGATCTCTTGCACGGCTCCTCTGATTCTAGTCCATGCGTGTTGCCTTTTGGGTGATCATAAGATCAACATAAATGATATGGACTTCTTACAACAAGACCCAGAACCTATAATCTTGTCCTCCATCATTTTCCGACTATCCAACGACTTGGCAACCTCCAAGGTATATGTGGAACATTAAACATCAATATCTATTAAGTAGCATTGAGTAAAAATATCTATATACATAAACAACATTATTGTAACTTGGAGCAGGCTGAGGCAGAGAGAGGAGATGCTCCTGGAAGCTTGCAATGTTTCATGAAAGAAGCCGGCCTGTCCGAAGCAAGTGCTCGGGAACACATGCTAGGATTGATTGAGGAAGCACGGAGAAAGATGATGAAAGAGTACTGTTGTGCGGTTCCTTCTACCTTCCCTAAACGTTTGGTAAATTTGGCCATGAATCTAGCTCGCACAGTGGAAGATGCATACCACATGGGTGATGGATATAGTGCCCCTAGCGATGAGCATAAACGGCAGGTTTTGTCAGTTCTCATGCACCCGATTTCCATTCGAGACAAGAGCAAGCGAATCGACACAAATCCATGGCATGACTAGTTTCCCGAGAGGCAAACTTCATAAACTACCTATAAAATTGTCTCTGAGTGAAATAATAAAAAACAATTAAATATAATATTCTTATTATAGATAATTAAGCCAAATTAATATTTTTAAGTACTATAAATCATATATTTATTAGTTTTATATAATTTAGCTAAATCAATATTCTTATTAATTTTAAGTGTTAAAAAGAATACTTTATATTAATTTTATATAAATTTTATTTTTTTGATTGAAGATACGTTGTAAATGACTCTAGAGTCAAACTGAACTCCACTCTATCATTATTGCATCATGACATGAGTCCAATGAGTTTTCAAATTATGAACATCTGTCCATGAATGGTAGGGCACGCAGTGCGGTTGTAATGTGATCAAACACATTAATCATTATTATTTTCCCCCTTTTCGACTATTTAATATTATTGTGCACCGTTGACCGCTTTTTGATTGTCCGTCACTGCCACCTTTTGACCAATCGTATTGCGGATAAACCATTAACAATAGGTAAAATTTAATTTAAATTTAAAATTTTTGGCAACATAAAACTCATGCCAAGATCACAAATTAGGTATCACTTATGGTATATATTTATGTTAAACCAATCTTTAGATATCATCATCATTACATCATTTGCATGCTCCCAAAGAAACATTTAATAGATATAATATATAATTTTAAATTGAACATAATAATATTATTATTATTTATTTATATAGATCAATAACACTCAACCACTTTCAATAATACGGTAAATCGGTAAAATGATAACAGTAGATGCTTCTTTCATTGCCGTTTCAAAATGAAAGGGCTGCAGCTAAATTTACCATTTTTCTAAAAAGTAAAAAAGTACTTAGTCATTTTCTTTTAATTTAATTCAAAACAGTCTATAAAAAAATAAATCGGTTGACCACTTACCAACCTAATGAATGACATGATTTCTGGGTCTAAACATTGGGAACATTATAATTCATGATCTAATAATATTCATACCATTAAAAGTTTGGACCTTTGATAAATGAATCGAAATAAACCCTCTTGGCATCTCAAGAATGAATGATATTATTAAATATACATGAAAATATATCAAGCATAGATAAAAACAGGAAAGAAAACAATAGTGTGCTGAGCAGATATTTGTGTAGCATCTATTTATCCTTCCACTAAAGCCAACCCAACAAGCAGGAATATAAGACTTACATACATAGTAAGAAAAACGTCACTAACAATTGTTACCGGTTTAGAAAATAACTAGTACAATCTGGAAAGTAAAAACTGATTTTCACAAAGAAGGAAAAACTGTATATACTCTCCATGGGAACACTCAAAGGGCATCTACTGAGGAGCCATCAAACTACAGACTCGATAGCATCCTGAATTGTATTGGTGTTTTGCCATTCTCGGTAAATACCTTTATCCGCCATAACTAGTCCTATTTTTGAAAAAAAAACATATAACCTATGCCCTCTCTATATCTCCAAATAACCCCCGGCCTAGAGCACAAGGACCGAGTACTCTTAAGCACTCACCTTCACTACCATTCGATAGTACAAGTCTAAACATTCACTGTACTCATCTACTCCATGCCTCTTTAGGTGTTAGGAAGCTTAAAATATTGAGATATTAGGATCCCTTGGGAATAGAACAACCTTTTTACTAATCTAGAACCTGTTGTGTCCTGTATATATACCCACTCATAGTATACGAGAGGTCAACTACACCAACTCTCGGTTCACTAAAAATTTAATAAAAACCATATAAGAATGCCGAAAGCAACGTGGGGTGGATCTAAGTTCGAAAATAACATGAGTGATCTCATCGTCGATGGTTATTAATAATGGAAGTAAAAATACATCTTGATGGTCAGTATTTAGTGGAGTCTAATAAAATAGCCACTTAACAAATCTTACAATATGGAAATTAAATCCACAATAAAGTAAGCAATAAATCAAAGAAGAATCCTACCGAACATATGGTCCAAACTCCAAGTTAAGTGCATTATATATTATCGTCTGCATTGATGAGGACTATGGATTTTGTATGATAATGTGTGGTGGTGTTTCTAGTTTGGTACTTTGAGGTTGTATGTGTCTTTATATATTTAATTAATTAAGCATTTGACTTTTATTTCAAAATAGTTAACGATATTATTGGAGAGAATATTTTGTGTGTCACTAAAGTTTATACCTATTTTTCGTCTTAGTTTAATTTTGTGAAAAAGATTGTCATATAATTACATTTTAGGAGGCAGATTTAATACGTCAATAAATTATTTAATACTTGAAGATTATAAAATAAACATAGATGTGTCATGTACTCAATGTTGGGATGAAGAATAAAAAAAAAGCCCTGATGACAACAAAATTATAAATACGAGGACAACGTGACTCTTTCATATAATAAATATTTTCATGAAATATATATACATTAAGCACAACAACCTCTACTAGTGAATTCATTAGGTACTTCAACCTAGCAATCCAACGTGAAAACCCAAATACCTATTTATATACTTTGAGAACACTTTATACATTTTTCTCATTAATATGTTCACATCTATAGTCAATGTCGTTTCTCTATGTTCTATTCAACTCTTCACTTACAAAGAAGATTATAACTAATTAAACTTAATTTCCAACATCCTCTTTTAAGTGTGATTTGATATTAAAATTAGGCTTACTTTTCAACATCAACCTTCAATGCTAATTTGCTTCGTTCTTGTAATCATGTTCTCTATTTTATTCCTATGACCTCCATCTTTCTTTTCTTTCATTCATCATTGGTGTTCCTTCCATTTCCTCATTTAGTTAGCTTTCTTCACCCTTTTACAATATTTGCTTCAATGTAGATGTTTCTTTCCTCCAAAATAAATTATCTATTTAATGGATAAATGATGAAGGGAGCTTATTTGGAAGTCTCTCTTCCACTTTTTGTTTTTTCTAACATACTTAAGTTTATCTTTGATCTCTTGATAGATGTTAAAGAGAACATTCTCGTCTCTCTTCACTTTAAAGTTACAATGTCTTCTCCTCTGGGGTCCATCAACATTGCCTCACCTTTGGTATCTCTGAGCCTTTTTGAACAATGTCATATATCTAAATGGATTGATAGAGAGTTTCTTTAACTCTCTTTAAGTAGGGAAAATTTTTCTTCCACAATTTTTCACTGTCACGCAAAATTTTCTTCTACAATTTATTGGTGTGGCTTTATCTTCTAACTCTATGTAATCATATTTTGAATAACATCTAATCAAATATGACTTTTTGTTAATCATACTTCACAAGTCCTTACTCAAACCAGGCTCTATACCAAGACTGATTATCAAACTATGAGCTAAAAGGATTTGCCAGAATATGGTATCCAAATGAAACCAATATATCCACCCATCCATCGAATCTCCCCTTTTCTATGTTAGATTTCAAAAAAAATTTGGAATATATTATCAAAAATCAGGAAATTTTTTTGAATAATAAATAATAATTATTGAGTGAAGGATTTGATTTGACCCACAAATGGTAACATAGAATTCCACGTTCATGTTAGATAGATTGGAACGAAAATAATATTCAGATTATTAGAGTAGATGATAGAGATACACCCATAGTGTGCCCAATCCAAATCTAAATAAATATATTTAATATATCTTTATCTAAATATATATATATATATATATATATATACATATCGTTATATATATACATACACACACACACAATATATATATATATATATCTTTATTAGTTAAGGAAGAAATAAATCTTACAAAATTTTTATCAATTGGGAAGGATAAATATGACTCTTACGTAAGGAGAATAAACATATTATTTTTTAAGTAAGTTATTTTAGAAAATTACAGTGTAAGAGTCTTTATAGGCTTGCTCCAAGCCTATAAAAAACCCACAAAAAGCTATTATTCAGAATTGCACAAACCCAACTTGTGGAAACTACTTTGCATTATTACTTCTAATTAAGTGCTAATTAAATAAAATAATTATACAAAAATATATATTCATTTCTCAAATCTTTTATTTTGCCAGTGTCAATTAGCCTTAGGGTAGGATGGGCTCCTATAGAGGGTGGCCACGCGGGCAACTAATTCCTGGTAGAAGGGATATAATTGTTTCATATTCATTTTTCCTCCTCGTGTAAAACAAAGCAAAGACATTGTTTTTATGTACTTTTGAAAGATATAAATATTATAACTCTCCTTTTTTGATCTTAAGATGGATGCTATTTTGATTTTAGAAATATAAAACTTAATTATTACTAATAAATTTAACACCAAATAGTAAAGGTAACTAATTCAGGGTAGAAGTGATATAATTGTTTCATATTAATTTATTCTTCCTTGTGTACAACTAAGTGAGACATTTCTCATATGACATTTAAATAAAAATATAAATTTTATGAGTATTTTTATCAATTAAATAAAAAACAATGAGATTTAATAAAGTTTAAAAAATGACTATATTTGATATAAATTTATAAATTCGAAATTTGAATTCCCTCCAAATAATAATGAAGCAGAAGCTATTAGCCTCCTCGTCTTCGTCACCCATTCTTCCCCCTCGCTAAGACGAAGGCGGCGCCCCCGATCCATCCCATCCACCGTCCGGCGAGTTCCCAGCCAACGAGATCTTCACGGCAGGCAAGCTTTACCCTCCCTGCTCCGTTTCCCATACATCGCCTGTCTTATCGCCGATGATACCGCATTGCGGGTGGATTTGGTGTCGTCTTATATCCATCGCCGACTTGTCTCGACATTGCAAATCATGAGTTATAACGACGAATTTGAATGTTATTAGATGATCGGGTGCTTGATTTGTTATCATATTGTGGGATTGATTGATTTATTCATTTATTTGTTGTTTTTGGCCGTTAGTTGTTCTTTCATTTTTAGATGTGCGGGTGAAGGCTATACATAGATTACAGTTGTTTTACATAGCCGGATCGAAGTCTTTGTGATTCGAGCTTTGCTGGTGATGAACACTTTGGGCAAGCCGCGCCTTTCCAAATTTTACGATTACCGTGTATGCATTCTCGTTTGTGCTTCCGTTTGGGCTCCTCCGTTTGGTTAGCATGAACGAAATGAAGAATGTTTGAAATCTATACACAGTAATTTAATTCCTGGCGAACGCATTGATCTTTCATAAAAATTCTCTATTTTTAGAGTATTTTGTAGTGAGATGATGCAAATAAGATGAGCTAGCTATGCTGGACCTCATACAAGCATTTTTCCATGCTCTACTTTGTCTTCATATTTGATAGTTGTGAAAATGAGCTAGCTATGCTGGACCTCATACGAGGTATGTTATTATTAATTGAGGCCAACTGTGAGTTGGAAGTCCATGAGCAATTTTTTTCATCAAAGTAGCTTTCATCCTCTAATTTTTTTATCTGTCTAAATAAATGACACATTCGGGAAAAATTGATGAACTCATTTATAATATAAACATTTTATTTTCGATTTTGATTAACCCTTATTGATTATTGCGGTTGACAGTTTTTGTTGAGTCGTTGGACAAATGATTTAAGAATGTTTGCGAGCTTGACATTGTTTTCAACTTTAGCAAGGGTATAAAGTTGTTATTGTTATCTTGGATGATATGTGAAAAAACTGAGTTTGAACTTTTTATCTTAAATCGGGCTGAAATGTGTCTTTCACTTGGACGGTTGCACAGTATTTTAGATGAGATAATTGTTGGAGGACAAGTTCCTGAAGCAAGCTCATCAGAAATTGTGAAGGCTGTGGAAGAGATTTCTAAGTACACACACTTTCATTTGTTTATTTATGATCATATCACCATTGCGAGTGACAAACCATTCTGCCTTTGATGCAGGTTAGAGAAATCTTCCAATGCAATATCATTCGTTCCAAAGAGTGCCTTAACAGGGCAAGGCTGGTCACAAGTTCCTATTTATAAATTCAGTTGACATCTCTGAGATTCTTTTCCCCCTCTCATTGTGTCTTCTGGTTGTGTAAATTTGACGAGTTTGCTTATCTACAATTTCATTGTTAACGTTATATATCGGATGATTAGATGTTTTGCTATGCTTATATTTGGACTTTGAAGATGCCCATAAAATGTGTATACTGAATTATCTTGACACTTCTATAGGTTGTTTTAGAAATTTTTTGAGCCATTTAGCAGATGCCTTGGGTATTCTTGTGAGGTTGTTCTTATAGTCAACATAATAGAGTCCAAACCTAACTTGTAGTCTGAGTTCTACTCCCAGTTGTCGAGTAGGGCCAAATGAAGTAGCCTTGAACATTGTAAGTATCTTCTCTGTATGATCAGGATAAAACTTAGAAACTCTTGTTCCATTTACAATAGTACTCTCCGTGTAGAAGTTAGTTTTGGGATTAATGTAAATTAAGAGAAAATGGATTTTGGAGTGGAAGTTGGTATTTGCCTCCTTATGGAGATCATGTCACTAGGACTGTTTTTTCTTTTGGAAAAAAAAACACCTGTATTTTGGAAGTGTGCAGTTTATTACTTCATCTAGTTCTGTGTTGGGACATGATCTGTTGACGAAGCACAAACCTAATAGTGGCTGACAAATTTGAAAAATAGTCCTCATGGAAGCGTATGCGTTTATCGTCTTACAGTGCTTTTCTTGAATCCATGAAAGGAGTGTTTGGATCATCCATACCTACATTAATCGACAGATGGTGGAATTGTGTTATCCTTGAGTGAGTAAAATTGGGGTATATTGTGAAAAATTGAAGACAGAAACAATGTACCATTTTCGCTGATGAGAACTGGTGGGTTGCCATACTTTATTTTTAAGGGACAATGTATAGCCAGCGAGATGCAGCCTGGAGGTGTGCCGAACGTGTGGACAATATCTTAGTTCTGAAAATGGTGATTCTAAAAAATAATTTAGCAACTGCATCAAAGTGAGAGCGTACTCTTTCTCCAATCGGTATTCTGTTTCTAGTTGCTGAAAATTTGTAAGTGTTGAATGGAGATCAGACCATGATCAGAATGCGGATTTCGTTTATATTCATGCAAATCTTATTGGCTGATACCTGTTGTTAGTATTGAAGCATCTGCTAGGGCATTTTGTAAAATGAGACTAGGTATGGAACTTCATTCGTTTCAAACATACAGGGTTGTCTAGTGGTTTCTACCCACAAAATCTAGTGTGTTCTTTATCAAGTTTGCAGCATCAGTAGTGATTGTTGGCAGTCTGTTTCCAACACGTTCTCTCATTGATGAAGGATAATTGCCAAAGAAGATTGGATCCGAGAACCTGATTCAAGCATTAAACTTTGTTTCTTTTCTTATAGTAAATTGGCTTAATAATTTCTTTCCATCTTGTTTTGTTTCACTTACCATCCAATGCCAAAGTCCATAGCCCTGTTTGCAGCATCTTTATCTTCTTCATTACCAGGAAATGGCTCATATCATTTTGCATCGAGGGCAATTCCTATGAGTCCTCCTTGAGTTTCCTGCAGGTATATATTCTAACAACTGCATCATGCTTAATTGACTGAAACAACTACAGTGATGCCTAAAAGGTGCACCTTGAAATGGGTATGGTAAGTGTCACAGGTCTAGTCCATGGGACGTGACGGGGCTAGGGTTTGGTGGTTGTTCCTAGCGTTCCGGTGTTCCTAAGGGGTGACCAGAGTTGCCCTAGTGGTGGAAACAACTGGCCGTGCTAATCCGTGTTGGAATTGACGATAGATGAACCGTGGTGCACATAGCTGTTGGATGACCGAGCATTGCAGCGAGCGAGGGTCGGTGACAGCGAGTATTGGCATATGTAGCGGGAATGGAGTACCGAGCATGTGGCTGGGTTCGAGCAGCAAGAAACCTCAAGATGCTAATGGTTTCGTGAATTGGGTCCACGCGGGTGCAGTTGACCAAGCACTAGCATGGGAGTAGCGAGCAGGTTGGCACGAGCATCGGCAGGCAATGTCGAGCAAGTTACCGATCATGGACGAGCAGCGTGGGCTGATCAACGCGTACCGAGCAGCCTGACCGTGCATGCGCGAGCGGTAGCTAGCGTGGTGCGGGCGCGAGCAGGAGCGAGCGTTCGGGCATGACCGAGCGGTAGCGAGCACTGTGCGTGAGCCGACGCCGAGCGCTGGTGCGTGAGCGCTTGTGACTGTCGGGCGTTGAGCGAGCGATGCTGTGGTCTAGCGGTGGCAATGTCCAAGTTGAACGCACGATCGAACCAGTGCTAGGGTCAAGCCAGGGGCAAGACACAGTGCCTAGCGGTGGAGCTGAAGGCATTGGCCAAAGTTAGGTGCTAGTAATGTATATCGGATATTCTATCCACATGCACGAGCAAGGATTCCAGCAATAACTTGGACGGCAAAGATGATGAGCGTGGAGAATTGGACGCGTGATCTACCAAGCGAATATCTTCAGGGCTTGGAGATAACTACAAGAGAGTAAACTACAAAGTGGACGAATTCTTGGAGAAGTCTATCGAGACATTCAAGCAATCAAGGAGTTGTGCTTTTGAGCGATGGACTCTTTGTGCAAGGGAACGCATTGGGGTGAATTGTGGTGAAGCGCTACGTGGAGAACTGCTTGCTGCGATCTAGGAAGGGAGACGGTGATGTTGCTGCAGCCAAGTCAAGGTTTAGAGTTGGAACTTCACGGTGCAGGGGTGCCTTTGTCGACCAGGGATCCAGGTACACAATTCTGCATTCTACACAACCGAGTGCTTATCAGACTGAGTGAATTGAGGGTTGTGGTGAGGATTATTTGTGAGCGGGGTTTCCTTTAATTCTCACGGTCTTCCTATTGGGAAAGAAGACCAACGTCGTTGGGGTTTGCATGTCCACGACGAACAGGTAGTCGGGGTGAGATTACTTGTAATCCTTTGTTCGAGTTTGCAATAAAGGTTGGAACGGGGGTTCCGTAATACTAGTGTGTCGACAATAGGGTTTGGTGCCGGGGCGGTTCTGCTGGATTCCAGAACTAGTCCATACCGTGTACTGGGTAGCGGTAGTTGAGGTTGTCGATAGCGCTAAGGACTGCTTGGCGTGGCGGTAGTCGCAAGTCGCGGCACTGCTGTGCGCGTGTGATCGATATTGTGTTCGAGAGATTGTTGGGCTGTGTCGGTACCCGATAGGATTGCTGCGTGTGTGCATTGTTGCTAGCTGGGTGCAATAGCAAGTCGGTGGTTGTTTATGTGAGTTTGCTGTTTACAGGCTACGTAGGGAACACGTTTCTGGTTGGGTACTTGTGGAGGGCTGGTATTTCCAGAGGGAAATAGCCGTGCGTGGTGTCTTTTAGGGCAAAAAATTGTACCTTAGAGGAACCCGTGACAGTAAGTATGGTATGCAGAAGCATGAGTCTTCAAAACATTGCGAGCTACTACGTATGGTTCGGTTGAAGATTCTCCCTTTTACAGAGAAGATGGTGAAAAATGGAGCATCTGCCAGGAGCTTGCAGGCCTGTGTCATAGCCTTGCAGCGAGAATCCATGGGGTTCATTGAAAGTGATCCAATGCTTCACTCTGTCTCCGAAAGCTTTGAAACAGGTATCGGCATATTGCCAGAAGTCCACTCTAGGTTAAGATAATCAGAATTATATGTAGAAAGGTTGCTTAAATAGTGAATTAGTCTATATTATTATGTATAGTATAACAAATTGCTTGCATTATCCGACTGCTTAACCATCCATCATACTTGTCTTCCAGATCCTGGGGAAGGTCCCAGTGATGGAGAGTAGTGTATGGTTGAATTCCTGTCAAACAGGTAAATTATATTTGTTTCACTAGCGTTTCTGCAGGTTTTTAGAAACTTATGAAATAGTGTTTCTAGATGCAAGTCTTTATTGTTATAATGCGATGGTTATGAGTAATAAATACCCTTTTCAAAAAGAGCATCAATTAAGCTGTTGAAGAAGTTCAATCCTTGTACATTGACCTCTCCTGTTCCATCTGCAGAGAAAGGATACTTGACTCAACAAAAAACCCTGATAATTGACCTCTCCTGTTCCAGCTCTCTGAATGCTCTCTCCTTTTCCTACTACAATTATATTCATGGCCAGCAGTATCACAACGATCTTTTTTTTTTGAGATAAACTAGAGTGGTAACTGTTCATCAATGCATAAACAAGAATGTATGTACTTAAGTGATAACAAAAAAGTTCTGGGTAAGTGTTATAAGAGGGAGAGAGCAGTTTCTCTCTCGTGGATGGTGGTAGTTATATGCTTTGAGTAGAAGCTAAAAGAGGATTGGAACACATAAATGCATGGCTGCAAGATAAGCAAGCAATGCACGGTATTGGAAGCTTGCATGGTTAAAGAATGATCAGTCTAGTAGGATGAGAGGAAGATCTCATATGTACACGATAACACTAAATATTTGCCTTTGGCTAGTGAATAGCGTGCACTTCAGACTTTAAACAATGTCTAAACATACAGAAGAGTACACTTTAGGTGACGTGTCTTATCACCAGTTTCCTATTTCTTGCTTTTGATCTTTTGATGTCATCTAGTCCATGGCTGCGAACTAAGGATTAGATGATGGGCACGTAAGTGATCGTATATTCAATGGGAAAAGAGTTTTGTGAACCAGTGTCAAAATTGGTAAACTATAATCATCATTCATTTTCATTGTTGCTCGGAATTGTGACCCAAAATTTGATCATGGTAAATTAAACCCGTGTAACATGAATAGGGACACGAATAGGTATGGGCTCTGGTGTTGATATGAACCCGGATATAGATTGGATATGGTTATATTCAGATCTGATGTGAATCTTAAAATTCGTAACCGATTACATCCATTTTATTTACCATATTTATATTTGATCTGAATCTCTAAAATTTTATCATACCCGATTGGCTAAAATATAAATTTGCTTAGTTTGGCTTGAAGTTGTGCTCATTATCATGGAGCTTGAATAATTATTGTTTGGCTTGATAATAGTAATTAATAACCAAATGAACTATGATCAAAGCTTAATTGAATGAAGGGTGGCTTGGCCCGATTCAGCTCGAGATTTGAGCTCGATGCTTTTTACTATACCTTGGCAAAATATCATTATCATGAATTTTAATATTTTACTTAATACATTTTTATCCAATAGTACTAGTAATAAAATATATGCCATCAAGAATCCTTATTTTTAAATTTTATCACTTTTATTTATCCATTGAAAGATCTTACTATAAAACTTGACTCAAATTTCAATACAATTTGATTTGGCTAGAAACTAGTTTTATTAAACGTAAACTGAACTAAAGCAACCAAGTGTTATGCTTAGCCCAACTCAAAATATATAACCTCATAACAAATCAAGATTGAGTTAAATAGCTAGAATTTGTTTGAGGTGGCAAATGCGAGTTTCGCTTTTGTGTCATAGCGGTGAGCAGACGATGGAATATCATTGATATTGTTTTGAAGTGGACGCACGTCAGAATGTGGTTTCATGTTTTTTCTTTTTATTTTTGTGCATGTCTAAAAGTGGTTTTCACGATTTTTTTTTCAACCTTCTAGGATCAAATCGGTCCCAACATTTAAGTTAGCAATGTCGAAAATGTAGGATCATCCGCGAACGTACCCATCAGCTGTTAGTTGCGTCTAAGACTATTCAATTAAAAATTCAAAATTCAAATTTGACTCGGCTTGTTATGAGGACTCGATTATGAGACGATTTGGAGTTATTCATATTTAATTTTTAATTACATACAGGAAGAAGACAATGGCAGCTCAAATGCCATAATTTGGATGCGACCTAAATTGCCAACCACCAACATGAAAGTGTAGCAGCACCATTTTGTAAAACAGTACACAGCAGTCACTGTAAACAGCTAGCAAGTAAAATGACTGAGCAGAAACATTGCCAGCGAATTACACCAACAAAGGCAACACTTCAAAATGGGCATAACACTTCAAAATTGGCAGAGAACCATACTTTTTTACTGCACATAAAGCTTATTCTGGCCTCACAATCCTTTTACTTCCGCAAGAAAATCGCTAGAGAACTTCTTAGTTAGACAGGGAAGGGACCATTTCATCAATGAAGCAAGCCAAACACGAAGACGAGCCCAAGTCTCTCTCAAGGTATATATATATATATATAATATATAATATATATATATATAGGGCAGCGTTACGGTGCGGTGCCCTCTTTTAGCAGCGCACCATGCGATGCCAAATCTTAGCCACTGGATTGAAATTTAGTGGCCTAGATTTCATTGGCACCCCATACCCGCCCCAGACCCACCCGCTTGCCTGGCCGCCACCTGCCCTCCGGACCACATGCCACCCCCCGCCGCGGTCCCCCCCCTTGCCTGCCACAAGCCGGCGCCCCCACCCGCCCCACCGGCCCCCTCCCCCGCCCCTGCTTGTAGCCGCGGCCCCCTCACCCCTCGGCCGCCCCCTTCCAACTCCGCCGCCAGCCGCTGTCCCCCTCACCCCAACTGCAACAGGGGGGCAGCGGTTGGCGGGGGCTGCGGCTAGGGGAGGGGGAATGCTGGGGGCCGCTGCGGCGGGGGGGGTGTTGGAAGGGGCGGCCAGGGATGAGAGGGCCACGGCTATAGGCAGAGGCGAGGGGAGGGTGCCGGAGGGGCAGGTGGGGGGTGGCAGGATGGGAGGCCACAGGGGGACCACGACGGAGGGGGTTATCATGGCGGACGAGGGGGCTGTGGCAGGGGGTGGGGATGGGCGGGCGGGCAGCCAAGTAGGTGGGTGGGTCTGGGGCAGGTATGGGACGGCAGTGAAATCTGGGCCACTGGATTTTAATCCAATGGCCTAGATTTGGCAGCATATGGTGTGCTGCCAAAAGAGGGCAGCACACCATAGCTTTATATATATATATATATATATATATATATATATATATATATATATATATATATAAAGCTTTTACCATGGTTGCAAAAATCGGTTGATTCCACTTCAAGAAAAGCATGCATATCATTCATGGTAAAAAACGGTTCGTGAATTGGTCAATTTGAGCCGATTCGGGAAGGGGCAGGGACGGAGTGGGGAAAGACAAGTCGCGAGGGCGAGCAGTGAGGGTGGTGACGTCAAAAAGTGGTTTCATAATTTTTTTTTTGCTTCAACCTTTTACTTAGTAGTGTCGAAAATGTAGGATCATCGACAAATGTACCCATCAGCTACTTGTTGCGTCTAAGACTATTCGATGTATGTACATCATAGTGGGAAAAATAAAAATAATTGAGCTATTGATCAAATGCTTCAATTTAATTTATCGAAGAAAATGTGGGCAAAATAAAATAATTGAGCACTTGATCAAATATTAAACCAATAAAATTCCAAATACTATTGTACATTTGGAAGGAATAAAATTGCCTTTTTCTTTCAATAAAGAAATTGCACATTGGGATTTATTTTAAGTCACCCGGTGTTCCCAAGAAGTACATATCCGGCTCTAGTACTACCATGCAAGCCTGCTATAAATATATGAGCAGTCATCTACTCCCAAGTTCAACAATCTAGTATTATTGAGTTGTCATTTTCTAATTAAGCAGTTAAATGGCTTCTCTTCCATGCTTGGTGGTCAAAAGCAAGCTTGCCTCTCTTGGCCACTCTACTGAAACAATTCAAGTAGTTAGTACTACTCGCCGGTCAGCTAACTACAAGCCCAGCTCGTGGGATTATGATGCCATACAATCGCTCGGCAGCAATTGTAATATTGTAATATTCAACCGTGTGCCTTTCTTTCTATGTAGTTCTTACTCTTTCTTTTTGTATCTAATGATTACTCTTTCTTACTCCCAAGTGCTCGGGAACACATTGTAGGATTGATTGAGGAAGCATGGAGAAAGATGATGAAAGAGTACTGTTGTGCGGTTCCTTCTACCTTCCCTATACATTTGGTGAATTTGGCCATGAATCTAGCTCGCACAGTGCAAGATGCATACCACAAGGGTGATGGATATGGTGCCCCTGGCGATGAGCATAAGCGGCAGGTTTTGTCAGTTCTCATGCACCCGATTTCCATTCGAGACAAGAGCAAGCGAGTCAACCCAAATCCATGGCATGACTAGCCTTTGTGTCAAATAATAAAAATTAATTAAATATAATATTCTTCTTATATATAATTTAGCCAAATTAATATTTTTTACTCAAGTCGGAGTTGAGTCAACCTTTAATTACGAAAATATCATCGACCATTTCTTTCTCCGAGATTCTCTCTCATCAATCATTGACGCATCGCCCCTTCTTCACCCCTGTCCACGCCACCTCAGGGTGCTGTGCCACCGCCGCATCCCCCACTCCTCCCCCACCGCCCTCCCCCTCCCCTCACCCCCAACCCCTGCATCCCGCGCCAGTCCCTCTCGTCCCCCACGCCCCACTCGAAATCGGCTGATTTTTACAACAATGCTTCTAACTATTTTGAGTGCCGATAAACGGTTAACAATCGGTAAAATTTGGTTCAAGTCTAAAAAGTTTTGGCAACACAAAACTCATGCAAAGATCACAAATTAGGTACCACTAACACTATATATTTATGTTAAACCAACCTTTATAAAAGATATCATCATCATTATCATCATCTGTATGCTCTCAAAGAAACCCTTAAATTATATAATATATATTTTTTATTAAACATAACACTAGATTTTTACTACAGACAATAAACAACCACTTTCAATAATACGATAAATCGGTTAAATGGTAATAGTATAGGCTTCGTCCATTGTCATTTCAAAATGAAAGCAATGCAGCTAAATTTACCATTTTTTTTACCATTTTCCTCAAAAGTAAAAAAATACTTTTCTTTTAAGTTAATTCAAAATAGTCGCTAAAACAATAAACCGGTCGACCACTTGCCAACCTAATGAATAACACGATTTCATGGTCTAAACATTAGGAACATTATAATTCATGACTTAATAATATATATACCATTAAAAGCTTGGACCATTGATAAATAGATTGAAACAAACCCTCTTAGTGTCTCAAGAATGAAAGATATAATTAAATAAACATGAAAATATACCAAGCATTGATAAAAGCACAAAAGAAAACAACGGTGTCCTGAGCAAATATGTGTGTAGCATCTATCTGTCCTTCAACGAAAGCCGACCCAACAAACAAGAATAGAAGACTTACATATGTAATAAGAAAAATGTCAGTAACATGTGTTACTGGTCCGGAAAATAACTAGTACAAACTAGCAAGTGAAAACTAATTTTCACGAGGAAGGAAAAATCTTATATACTCTCCATGGGAACACTCAAAGGGCATCTACTGAAGAGCTATTAAGTTGCAGACTCGATAGCATCTTGAATTGCACTAGTGTTATGCCACTGGGAAAATACCAAACTGAAATAATCAGCAATCAAATTGTAACCGACCCACTCAAAGGGCATCTACTGAAGACCCATCTAGACATTTTCAGCGAGGTGAAATACACCAAATCTCGGCTTACTGAAAACTCAATAAAAACTATACATAGGGTTAGGAAAGGAATCATATACGTATGCCCTAAGGCAACGTGGGGTGGATCTAAGTTCAAAAATAATACGATGGATCTCATCCTCGAGGGTTATTAATTATAAAAGTAAAAATACGTCTAGATGGCTAGTATTAAGTCAGTTCTGATAAAATAGCCATTTAACACATTCTATGATTTGGAAATCAAATCCACAATAGAGTAAGCAATAAATCTGAAAAGAATCCTAACGGACCAAACTTTAAGTTAAGTGCATTATATATTCTCGTCTGCGCTGTTGGGGACAATGGATTTTGTATGATAATGTGTGGTGGTGTTTCTAGTTTGCTACTTTGAGGTTGTATGTGTCTCTATATATTTAATTAATTAAGCATTTGACTTTTATTTCAAAATAGTTAACGATATTATTATAGAGAATATTTTCTGCATCACTAAAGTTTATACCTATTTTTCGTCATAGTTTGATTTTGTGAAATAGATTGTTATATAATTACATTTTAGAAGGCTAATTTAATAAGTCAATCAATTATTTAATACTTGAAAATTATAAAACAAACATAGATGTTTCATGTACTCTATATTAGGACGAAGAATAAAAAATTAAAAAACTTGATGGCAACAAAACTATAAATACAAGGACAACATGACTTTCATTTAATAAAGATCTTCATGAAATATATATACATTAAGCACAACATCTCTACTAGTGAATTCATTAGGGAGTTCAACCTGAGCAATCCAATGTGGAAACCCAAATACCTATTTATATACTTTGAGAACACTTTATACATTTTTCTCATTAATATGTTCACATCTAAAAAGATTTGCCAGAATATGGTATCCAAATGAAATCAATATCTCCACCCATCAATCAAATCTCCCCTTTCCTAGGTCGGATTTCACAAAAATTTTTGGTATATTATCAAAAATCACGAAGTTTCTTTGAATAATAAATGTTTGGATTGATAATAGTAACCCAATGAACTATGAACAAAGCTTAGTTGATCAAAAGATTGCATAGCTCGATTCAGCTTAAGATTTGAACTCGATGCACTTTACCTTGACAAAATGTTCAATATATTGACTTTAATATTTTACTTAATGCATTTTATTGAGCTTGTATGAGGTTTCACAGCTTCGTTTCTATGGGGAGAGCCTTCTTGAAGAGGCAATGGCTTTTTCTCTTCTTCATCTTAAAGACAACCCGTTGAAAGATTGCATTGTCAACCAGGGCTTAAAGGCGGAGGTCGAGAGTGCAATGGAGGTTCCTGTGAACAAAAGGATTCCATGGCCTGCAATTAAATCTTACATTGGAAGATAAGGAAGAAAGAGCCAATGGAACCTTGCTTGCTGGAACTTTCTCAGCTCAACTTCAATAAGGAGCTAAGCCAAACGCCAAGATGAGCTCAAGTCTCTCACAAGGTATATATATATAGAGTGAGAGAGAGAGAGAAGTTGGCCAAAGTGTTTCTCCTTTATTTCCACTATTGATGACGTTTATAGCTTCTATGGCACCATTTGAGCTTCAACTCTTCACCGATGTTGTGGACAGGTAAACGTGTTCTAAAATCACTTCTATAACCATGCACAAATAATTTTGAGTTTGATAGTTAATATTTTTTTGGTCACATATGTTCAGGTGGGACATTGATTCAATTGGGCAGCTTCCAGAGTATATGAAGACATGTTTTCTAGCTCTCTTGTCCACAACATCGGTGAAGAGTTGAAGGTCATCAATGGTGCCATAGATGTCATAAACGTCATTAATGGTGGAAATAAGGTGAAACAGTTTGGCCAACTTCTTCCCGCTTTGGCAGTGTTGAACCTCTGGGATGGTTGCCAAGCTCAAGAAGTAAGCCTCCACCATCGATCTCCTGCAATCTCCAATCTATTTCCCAGTCCTATTCTTTGCCACCAACTTGAAATTGATCATAAAAGGTATCAATGATGGTATATGTATATAAATTCTTTTCTCACTATGTCAATGCCTCCTTAATTACCTTGAGATAGTTTTTAGCTCTTGTTGGTGTTTGGCTTGCTTCATGTTGAAGTTGAGCTGGGCCATTTTGAGCAAACAAGGGTCCATGTCTCTTCTTCTTTCGTACCTTCCTGTATACGCTCTTATTTCACGCCATGGATTCCTTCTACGAAATGGGTTCTTAATCGCATGCCCAAGTTCTTCCGTCAAACTCCCAACAAACTCGGTAGAACTTTTCACGAAGATGTGTTCCAGATTACGGGCACTGAAAACTTTGGCCTTGTCCAAGATGGTGTCGCCATGAAAACCAGGCTTTGAAGCCTCATACAAGCTCAATAGTCCCGACATGTCCTCACAAGCTTCTCCCTTGTAGTTTTCACCATTCTCTTCCATGAACTTCTTAAATATAACTGTCATATACATCATTTTACATTTAAATCTATGACACAAAATCAGTAGTATTGATATGTATGGTATGATTTTCACCTTGTGAAACATTAGCCCCATTCAACCGTAGCAATTTGAAGCGCAAAGCTGTTGCATAAAGATAGTCTTCCAAAATGACCTCCTTCTTGGGGTCATGATCACCAAGGAAGCTCTTGATCTCCTCCCCAAAATGGTACCCAAGACCTAAGCGTTCAATGGCGTCGATTAGCTCGAGTTGTAGCAAATAATCAACATCTGATCTTCTCAACAAATGCCGTAACACCACCTTGAGTTCTTCTATTCGGTCTGTACATTCCTGATCTCCCTCATACATCCATGAACGTTGACATTGCACGTAAAATTGCACCAGGCATCACAAGAACATCATCAAAACCCAGAAAGAAAAACACAAGATCATGAATTATATTGTCGATCTCTCCAAGATATATAAACGAACATATGGAAATGAAGATATTGTGTTTCTGTGAAAGATGCATACCACATGGGTGATGGATATAGTGCCCCTAGCGATGAGCGTAAACGGCAGGTTTTGTCAGTTCTCATGCACCCGATTTTTATTCGAGACAAGAGCAAGCGAGTCGACCCAAATCCATGGCATGACTAGTTTCCCGAGAGGCAAACTTCATAAACTACCTATAAAATTGTCTCTTTGAGTCAAATAATAAAAAACAATTAAATATAATATTCTTATTATATATAATTAAGCCAAATTAATATTTTTAAGTACTATAAATCATATATTTATTAGTTTTATATAATTTAGATAAATCAATATTTTTATTAATTTTAAGTGTTAAAAAGAATACTTTATATTAATTTTATATAAATTTTATTTTTTTGATTGTAGAAACGTTGTAAATGCCTCTCGAGTCAAATTGAACTCCACTCTATCATCATTGCATCATGACTTGAGTCCAATGAGTTTTCAAATTATGAACATCTGTCCATGAATGGTAGGGCACGCGGTGCGGTTGTAGTGTGATCAAACACATTAATCATTATTATTTTCCCCCTTCTTGACTATTTAATATTATTGTGCACCGTTGACCGCTTTTTGATTATCTGTAACTGCCACCTTTTGACTAATTATACTGCCGATAAACCATTAACAATTGGTAAAATTTAATTTAAATCTAAAATGTTTGGCAACATAAAACTCATGCCAAGATCACAAATTAGGTATCACTTACAATATATATTTATGTTAAACCAATCTTTAAAAGTTATCATCATCATTACATCATTTGCATGCTCCCAAAGAAACATTTAATAGATATAATATATAATTTTAATTGAACATAATAATAATATTATTATTTATTTATATAGATCAATAACGCTCAACCACTTTCAATAATACGGTAAATCGGTAAAATGATAACAATAGATGCTTCTTTCATTGCCGTTTCAAAATGAAAGGGCTGTAGCTAAATTTACCATTTTTCTAAAAGTAAAAAAGCACTTAGTCATTTTCTTTTAATTTAATTCAAAACAGTCTATAAAAAAATAAATTGGTCGACCACTTACCAACCTAATGAATGACATGATTTCTGGGTCTAAACATTGGGAACATTATAATTCATGATCTAATAATGGTCATACCATTAAAAGTTTGGACCTTTGATAAATGAATCGAAATAAACCCTCTTGGCATCTGAAGAATGAATGATATTATTAAATATACATGAAAATATATCAAGCATAGATAAAAATAGGAAAGAAAACAATAGTGTGCTGAGCACATATTTGTGTAGCATCTATTTATCCTTCAACTAAAGCCAACCCAACAAGCAGGAATATAAGACTTACATACATAGTAAGAAAAACGTCACTAACAATTGTTACCGGTCTAGAAAATAACTAGTACAATCTGGAAAGTAAAAACTGATTTTCACGAGGAAGGAAAAACTGTATATACTCTTCATGGGAATACTCAAAGGGCATCTACTGAGGAGCCATCAAACTACAGACTCGATAGCATCCTGAACTGTATTGGTGTTTTGCCACTCTCGGTAAATACCTTTATCCGCCATAACTAGTCCTATTTTTGAAAAAAAACACATAACATATGCCCTCTCTATATCTCCAAATAACCCCCGGCCTAGAGCACAAGGACCGAGTACTCTTAAGCACTCACCTTCACTACCATTCGATAGTACAAGTCTAAACATTCACTGTACTCATCTAATTTACGCCTCTTCAGGTGTTAGGAAGCTTAAAACATTGAGATGTTAGGATCCCTTGGGAATAGAACAACCTTTTTACTAATCCAGAACCTGTTGTGTCCTGCGTATATACCCGCTCATAGTATACGATAGGTCAAATACACCAACTCTCGGTTCACTAAGAATTTAATAAAAACCACACAAGAATGCTAAAAGCAACGTGGGGTGGATCTAAGTTCAAAAATAACATGAGTGATCTCATCGTCGATGGTTATTAATAATGGAAGTAAAAATACGTCTTGATGGTCAGTATTTAGTGGAGTCTAATAAAATAGCCACTTAACAAATCTTACAATATAGAAATTAAATCTACAATAAAGTAAGCAATAAATAAAAGAAGAATCCTACCGAACATATGGTCCAAACTCCAAGTTAAGTGCATTATATATTATCGTCTGCATTGATGAGGACTATGGATTTTGTATGATAATGTGTGGTGGTGTTTCTAGTTTGGTATTTTGAGGTTGTATGTGTCTCTATATATTTAATTAATTAAGCATTTGACTTTTATTTCAAAATAGTCAACGATATTATTGGAGAGAATATTTTGTGTGTCACTAAAGTTTATACCTATTTTTCATCTTAGTTTAATTTTGTGAAAAAGATTGTCATATAATTACATTTTAGGAGGCAGATTTAATACGTCAATAAATTATTTAATACGTGAAGATTATAAAATAAACATAGATGTGTCATGTACTCAATGTTGGGATGAAGAATAAAAAAAAGCCCTGATGACAACAAAATTATAAATACGAGGACAACGTGACTCTTTCATATAATAGATATTTTCATGAAATATATATACATTAAGCACAACAACCTCTACTAGTGAATTCATTAGGTAGTTCAACCTAGCAATCCAACGCGAAAACCCAAATACCTATTTATATACTTTGAGAACACTTTATATGCATTGCGGGTGGATTTGGTGTCGTTTTATATCCATCGCCGACTTGTCTCGACATTGCAAATCATGAGTTGTAACGACGAATTTGAATGTTATTAGATGATCGGGTGCTTGATTTGTTATCATATTGTGGGTAGGGTTGCTAATTGAGCTAGCCAGTTCGTGAGCATTTAGCGTTCGGCTCGGCTTGACTCGACTCGAAACTCGACATTTAAATGCTCGACTCGAACTCGAATCTCACGAGCCGAGCTTGAGCAAGGTCGTGTTCGACTCGACTCGACTCGGTTATAACTCGAACTTGACTCGTAGCTCGACTCGAACTCGACTCGATAAAATAATATAATAATATAGTCTTTATATTTTATTTATTATATATATATATATATATATACAATATAATAACAAAGAAGCATGATAGTTGAGATGGTAAGTATTCACCTTGATTACTTTAAGGTTGTGGGTTCAAACCACATTGGCCTCATTTGAGCTTTTCGAGTTGGCGAATGAGCTCACAAAAATTAAATAGTTTAAGTATATTTGAGCTCGAGTCGAGCTCGAACACATAAAAGATATTCTAGTCGAACTCGAGCATGTATGTCCAAAACTCGTTCGATCTCGAGTCGAGTTCGAACGAGTTTCGAACTATTCGAGCCGAGTTCGAACACATGTTGTGCTCGGCTCGCTCGCTCAATTAGCACCCCTAATTGTGGGATTGATTGATTTATTCATTTATTTGTTGTTTTTGGCCGTTAGTTGTTCTTTCATTTTTAGATGTGCGGGTGAAGGCTATACATAGATTACAGTTGTTTTACAAAGTCGGATCGAAGTCTTCCTGATTCGAGCTGTGCTGGTGATGAACACTTTGGGCAAGCCGCGCCTTTCCAAATTTTACGATTAACGTGTATGCATTCTCGTTTGTGCTTCCGTTTGGGCTCCTCCGTTTGGTTAGCACGAACGAAATGAAAAATGTTTGAAATCTATACACAGTAATTTAATTCCTGGCGAACGCATTGATCTTTCATAAAAATTCTCTATTTTTAGAGTATTTTGTAGTGAGATGATGCAAATAAGATGAGCTAGCTATGCTGGACCTCATACAAGCATTTTTCCATGCTCTACTTTGTCTTCATATTTGATAGTTGTGAAAATGAGCTAGCTATGCTGGACCTCATACAAGGTATGTTATTATTAATTGAGGCCAACTGTGAGTTTGAAGTCCATGAGCAAATTTTTTCATCAAAGTAGCTTTCATCCTCTAATTTTTTTTATCTGTCTAAGTAAATGAGACATTCGGGAAAAATTGATGAACTCATTTATAATATAAACATTTTATTTTCGATTTTGATTAACCCTTACTGATATTTGTGGTTGACAGTTTTTGTTGAGTCGTTGGACAAATGATTTAAGAATGTTTGCGAGCTTGACATTGTTTTCAACTTTAGCAAGGGTATAAAGTTGTTATTGTTATCTTGGATGATATGTGAAAAAACTGAGTTTGAACTTTTTATCTCAAATCGGGCTGAAATTTGTCTTCACTTGGACAGTTGCACAGCATTTTAGATGAGATAATTGTTGGAGGACAAGTTCTTGAAGCAAGCTCATCAGAAGTTGTGAAGGCTGTGGAAGAGATTTCTAAGTACACACACTTTCATTTGTTTATTTATGATCATAACACCATTGCGAGTGACAAACAATTCTGCCTTTGATGCAGGTTAGAGAAATCTTCCAATGCATTATCATTCGTTCCGAAGAGTGCCTTAACAAGGCAAGGCTGGTAACAAGTTCTTATTTATAAATTCAGTTGACATCTCTGAGATTCTTTTCCCCCTCTCATTGTGTCTTCTGGTTGTGTAAATTTTACGAGTTTGCTTGTCTACAATTTCATTGTTAACTTTATTTATCGGATGATTAGATGTTTTGATATGCTTATATCTGGACTTTGAAGAAGCCCATAAAATGTGTATACTGAATTATCTTGACACGTCTATAGGTTGTTTTAGAAATTTTTTGAGCCATTTAGCAGATGCCTTGGGTATCCTTGTGAGGTTGTTCTTATAGTCAACATAATAAAGTCCAAACCTAACAGTGTTGCGTGAGTTCCACTCCCAGTTGTCGAGTAGGGACCAAATGAAGTAGCCTTGAACATTGTAAGTATCTTCTCTGTATGATCAGGATAAAACTTAGAAACTCTTGTTCCATTTACAATAGTACTCTCCGTGTAGAAGTTAGTTTTGGGATTAATGTAAATTAAGAGAAAATGGATTTTAGAGTGGAAGTTGGTATTTGCCTCCTTATGGAGATCATGTCACTAGGACTGTTTTTTCTTTTGGAAAAAAAACACCTGTATTTTGGACGTGTGCAGTTTATTACTTCATCTAGTTCTGTGTTGGGACATGATCTGTTGACGAAGCACAAACCTGATGGTGGCTGACAAATTTGAAAGATAGTCCTCATGGAAGCGTATGCGTTTATCGTCTTACAGTGCTTTTCTTGAATCCATGAAAGGAGTGTTTGGATCATCCATACCTACATTAATCGACAGATGGTGGTATTGTGTTATCCTTGAGTGAGTAAAATTGGGGTATATTGTGAAAAATTGAAGACAGAAACAATGTACCATTTTCGGTGATGAGAACTGGTGGGTTGCCATACTTTATTTTTAAGGGACAATGTATAGCCAGCGAGAAGCAGCCTGGAGGTGAACCCATCATGTGGACAATATCTTAGTTCTGAAAATGGTGATTCCAAAAAATAATTTAGCAATTGCATCAAAATGAGAGCGTACTCTTTCTCCAATCGGTATTCTGTTTCTAGCAGCTGAAAATTTTTAAGTGTTGAATGGAGATCAGACCATGATCAGAATGTGGAATTCGTTTATATTCATGCAAATCTTATTGGCCGATACCAGTTGTTAGTATTGAAGCATCTGCTAGGGCATCTTGTAAAATGAGACTAGGTATGGAACTTCTTTTGTTTCAAACATACAGGGTTGTCTAGTGGTTTGTACCCACAAAATCTAGTGTGTTCTTTATCAAGTTTGCAGCATCAGTAGTGATTGTTGGCAGTCTGTTTCCAACACGTTCTCTCATTGATGAAGGATAATTGCTGAAGAAGATTGGATCCGAGAACCTGATCCAAGCATTAAACTTTGTTTCTTTTCTTATAGTAAATTGGCTTAATAATTCTTTCCATCATGTTTTGTTTCACTTACCATCCAATGCCAAAGTCCATAGCCCTGTTTGCAGCATCTTTATCTTCTTCATTACCAGGAAATGGCTCATATCATTTTGCATTGAGGGCAATTCCTATGAGTCCTTGAGTTTCCTGCAGGCTTATATTCTAACAACTGCATCATGCTTAATTGACTGAAACAGCTACAGTGATGCCTAAAAGGTGCACCTTGAAATGGGTATGGTAAGTATGGTATGCAGAAGCATGAGTCTTCAAAACATTGCGTGCTACTACGTATGGTTCGGTTGAAGATTCTCCCTTTCTACAGAGAAGATGGTGAAAAATGGATTATCTGCCAGGAGCTTGCAGGCCTGTGTCATAGCGTTGTAGCGAGAATCCATGGGGTTCATTGAAAGTGATCCAATGCTTCACTCTGTCTCCAAAAGCTTTGAAACAGGTATCGGCATAATGCCAGAAGTCCTCTCGATGTTAAGATAATCAGAATTATATGTAGAAAGGTTGCTTAAATAGTGAATTAGTCTATATTATTATGTATAGTATAACAAATTGCTTGCATTATCCGACTGCTTAACCATCCATCATACTTGTCTTCCAGATCCTGGGGAAGGTCCCATGGATAGAGAGTAGTGTATGGTTGAATTCCTGTCAAACAGGTAAATTATATTTGTTTCACTAGCGTTTCTGCAGGTTTTTAGAAACTTATGAAATAGTGTTTCTAGATGCCAGTTTTTATTGTTATAATGCGATGGTTATGAGTAATAAATACCCTTTTCAAAAAGAGCATCAATTAAGCTGTTGAAGAAGTTCAATCCTTGTACATTGACCTCTTCTGTTCCATCTGCAGAGAAAGGATACTCGACTCAACAAAAAACCCTGATAATTGACCTCTCCTGTTCCAGCTCTCTGAATGCTATCTCCTTTTCCTACTAAAATTATATTCATGGCCAGCAGTATCACAACCATTTTTTTTTGAGATAAACTAGAGTGGTAACTGTTCATCAATGCATAAACAAGAATAACAAAAAGTTCTGGGTAAGTGTTATAAGGGGGAGAGAGCAGTTTCTCTCTCGTGGATGGTGGTAGTTATATGGTTTGAGTAGAAGCTAAAGGAGGAGGATTGGAAGATAAGCAAGCAGGGCAGGGCATTGGAAGCTTGCATAGTTAAAAAATAGAGTGCACTTGAATAATCCACAATGCGTTTTGCGGCGTGATCAGAATAAAGTGGCTAATTAATTATCATGACAAAGCTCGAATTTGTTGGAGGTGGCAAATGCGAGTTTCGCTTTTGTGTCATAGCAGTGAGCAGACGATGGAATATCATTGATATTGTTTTGAAGTGGACGCACGTCAGAATGTGGTTTCACGTTTTTTCTTTTTATTTTTGTGCATGTCAAAAAGTGGTTTTCACGTTTTTTTCTTCAACCTTCTAGGATCAAATCGGTCCCAACATTTAACCTAGCAATGTCGAAAATGTAGGATCATCCGCGAACGTACACATCAGCTGTTAGTTGCGCCTAAGACTATTCAATTAAAAATTCAAAATTCAAATTCGACTCGGCTTGTTACGAGGAGTCGATTCTGAGACGATTTAGAGTTATTTGTATTTAATTTTCAATTACATACAGGAAGAAGACAATGGCAGCTCAAATGCCATAATTTGGATGCGACCTAAATTGCCAACCACCAACATAAATGTGTAGCACAACCATTTTGTAAAACAGTACACAGCAGTCACTGTAAACTGTTAGCAAGTAAATTGATTGAGCAGAAACATTGCCAGCGATGAGGGGGCCGCGGCTACAGGTAGAGGCGAGGGGAGGGTGCTGGAGGGGCGGGTGGGGGCTGGCAAGATGGGAGGCCACAGGGGAGACCACGACGGAGGGGTTGTCATGGCAGACGAGGGGGCTATGGCAGGGGGGTGGGGATGGGCGGGCGAGCAGCCAAGAAGGTGGGTGGGTCTGAGGCAGGTATGGGCCGACAGTGAAATCTAGGCCTCTGGATTTTAATCTAGCGGCTTAGATTTGGCAGCGTATGGTGTGCTGCCAAAAGAGGGCAGCACACCATAGCTTATATATATATATATATATAAACTTTTACCATGGTTGGAAATATCGGTTGATTCCACTTCAAAAAAGCATGCATATCATTCATGGTAAAAACGGTCCGTGAATCGGTTAATTTGAGCCGATTCGGAAAGGGTAGGGACGGAGCGGGGAAAGACAGGTCGCGAGGGCGAGCAGTGAGGGTGGTGACGCAAAAAGTGGTTTTCACAATTTTTTTTTTGCTTCAACATTTTACTTAGTAGTGTCGAAAATGTAGGATCATCGACAAATGTACCCATCAGCTGTTAGTTGCATCTAAGACTATTCGTCGTATGTACATCATAGTGGGAAAAATAAAAATAATTGAGCTATTGATCAAATGCTTTAATTTAATTTATCGAAGAAAATGTGGGCAAAATAAAAATAATTGAGCACTTGATCAAATATTCAACCAATAAAATTCCAAATAGTATTGTACATTTGGAAGGAATAAAATTGCCTTTTCTTTCAATAAAGAAATTGCACATTGGGATTTATCTTAAGTCACCCGGTGTTCCCAAGAAGTACATATCCGGCTCTAGTACTACCATGCAAGCCTGCTATAAATATATGAGCAGTCATCTACTCCCAAGTTCAACAATCTAGTCTTATTGAGTTGTCATTTTCTAATTAAGCAGTTAAATGGCTTCTCTTCCATGCTTGGTGGTCAAAAGCAAGCTTGCCTCTCTTGGCCACTCTACTGAAACAATTCAAGTAGTTAGTACTACTCGCCGGTCAGCTAACTACAAGCCCAGCTCGTGGGATTATGATGCCATACAATCGCTCGGCAGCAATTGCAATATTGTAATATTCAACCGTGTGCCTTTCTTTCTATGTAGTTCTTACTCTTTTTTTGTATCTAATGATTAGTGTTTGGTGTTGATGCATGCAGGGAGATAAGAGCATGAAACGAGTAGAGGAGCTCAAGAAGGAGGCCATTTGCAGTTTGTTTAGCAAGGAGGTGCGGCCATTGCTGCAAATGATAAAGATTGATACCATCCAACGTTTGGGTCTTAGCTATCACTTTGAGCAGGAGATCAATAGCATCTTGGATGCCGTGATAAGTAGCACAGATATGGGAATTCAGAATGATCATGGTCTCTATGAAACAGCTCTGTATTTTCGTCTGCTCCGGCAGCATGGTTGTGAAGTGTCTCAAGGTA